>VZUI01096906.1:0-149891 GCA_013401135.1 Cettia cetti
TTCGGCTTGCTCTGGCGCTGCGCCGGGCCGCCCCGAGGCTGCCACGGCTCCGCCGGCCCCGGCGGCTTCGGAGACATCCCCTCCGGTTCCTGGCAGGTGAGCGCCTCCCCGCCGCGGCACCCCCCACCGCCTCTCGCGGGCTCCCAGGCATCCTCTGTCAGCTCCCCGACATCCCGCCTGCCCTTCCCCGGACTCCCCGGCATCTCCCGTCACCTCCCCGACATCACCCGTGTCTGCTTCTGGCTCCCCGGCATCCCTCATCACCTCCCCGGCATCCTCCCCTTGCTTGCTTTGGGCTCCCCGGCGTCACCCCATCACCTCCTGGCATCCCCCCAGTCCTGCTCCAGGCTCTCCGGTATCTCTCTGTCCACCTCACGTCCCTAAGGTCCCCCTGTCATCACCCCAGCGTCCCTTGTCCTGTCTTCCAGACCTGCTCCAGAATCCCTATCCTGCCCAGAGCATCCCCTGCATCCCCCGTGCTGCCCTCGAGCATCCTCTGCATCTCCCCGTGCTCTCTCCAGCATCCCTTTCATCCTCTGCATCGCACCCGCCCGCGCATCTCCTCGGCACCCCTTGGGTATCCCGTGGTCGCTGGGGGGGTCACATCTCTCTTTGGGGTGCTTGGGCCGGTTTGGGGGTGCTGCATGGATTCCCCGTGCCAGCGTGGCGGTCACTGCAGGTCCCGGCGGCGCGGCGGGGCTGACCCGGCCACCGGGCCCTGCCGGAGCCCCAAACCCCCCGCGCTGCCCGGGCAGGCTCCTGCTGGCTGTGCCGGAGGGACTCCGGGGGAAGCCGGAGGCGTTCTGAGCTTCCCAGCGGGGCGCTGAGCATCACTCGCCGCCTGAGTTTGCTGTGCAGGAGGGAGCAGGGGGGTGGCTGAAGCTGCTGCTCCTGGGACACGTGGATCCAGAAATCGAGCCTGGATGTGGGGGACCGTGGCTGTCCCCCTGCCCGGCCACCCGGCGTGATGGTGATGGCCTTGCCAGGTGCTGGGAAGGGAGGAGGCCCCGAGCTCCCCGCTCCCCCATGGGGCCCGGGGTGGCTGTGGTGTCCCGGGGTGACAAAGAGCCGCCCGTCACACCGGGAGTGTGCAGGGACCGCACAAAGCCCGGCCCCGGCATCCCACCGCCCGCTTGTCCTTTCTCCCTCCTTCCCTTCACTCTGAGCTTCTTACCCTGAGGCTGTGGGTGTGAATTCCCTGCCTCTGCTCGGGACACACGAGCTTGGGCTCGCTCCGGGTCTCAGTGAGGGATCCCCACACCAGGGCTGCACCCCCGGGGGGTCGTGGCTGTGCCGGGCACAAAGGGTGTCAGCCGCTGGATCGCTCAGCCTGCCGTGGAGCTGCGCTGTTATCTCTCCCAGGACACCGGCTCTGCCTGTGATTGCTTAAATCCCATCACGGTCCTTAAAATTGGCATTAGAGACAAATATTGTGAATTGCAAAGAAAAGAACCAGCTGTATAAACTCCTTCCTATTTATATAAAAAGGTGCAAAAATGCTCTTGTTTTCATGAGCTGGCCTTTGTTCAGATGTTTTTGCAAATGTGATGCAGATAAACGCTTCCAAGTAATAACAAACTTTAAAGATAAGAACGAAGCTCAGCAGTGACTCATTTGAACAAGCTTCAGCCCCTGAAAACACTGAGATCCAGAATATAATGTAGCACAAAGTCCCCGAGTTCCTGAGCTTGGGCTGAGGAAGAGATGAATAATCACAGCACTGAGGGGATTTTGCAGGGCATTTTGGTGACATGTCCATGTCACCTTTATTAATACCACCCAAATAATTAATGAACAACAATCAGCGCAGACTCTTTCAGAGGAAAGTGCTCCCTTACCAGCTTTCTGCCATGATGAGGGGAGAATACCTGTTGTGATGGTTATTTGATGGGCTGGAATATAATAAATAGTCCTGACAGCTTTGCTGAGGCAGGCGACAGCTTTGGCTTTCCTGCATGAGCAGCCTCCGAGCCCGCACGCCTCGGTGCTCAGCGCGGGGGGAGCCGAGTGCTGGCAACCCTGTCCACGAGTTCAAGCAGGAGATTTCTCTCCGTTTTGGAGAGATGGGGAAATCGTGGCTCTTTTTTCTTTGCTTTCAGAGCCCTGACGTTCATTTCCAATCTTTCCAGCGAGCTGATGGGCAGCTCCCTCTTTAAATGAAAGCTGAAAGTGGAGAGGAATCTGGGAGCTCCTGAAAAGAGCCTCCAGCGTTTGCTGGAGTTTGCTGGCAGGAGCGGGGAGCTGGGGCTGCCGGGGCAAAGGGACCTAGAGCTGATGCGGGGCTCGGGAGCTCTTCTAGAGTGGGGCTGGTGGCACACCTGGGGATGCTGAGCACACCTGGGGATGCTGAGCACACCTGGGGATGCTGAGCACGTCTGGGGATGCTGAGCACACCTGGGGAGGATGCCCACCCGCAGCCGGGATCCCCATCCTGGGGAGCAGTTTCTGTTTCCTGCATCGTGCAGGCTCGGTGCTGTTCCAGGGTTTCCCTGCTCCAATGTGCCGATTTGTTGAAGGGGTGGGGGAGCGTTCAGTCCTGCAAATGATCGTTAATGCCAGTTGTGTGTGCACTTGGGGGATTATGTTAATCATGCTACAAATGATGCTTTGAATCATGTCTGGAGGTTAATTAACATGCCTTTCTTCTCTTAAGAGGGCCTTCATGTCTGCTTAGAGTTGCTGGCTTTTTTCTGCTTCCTTTCATAATTACTTTGCAGCTCTCTAATATCATGGGTACCTTTAATTTAACCCTGTCGGTGCTGCTGGGGCTTTGCACTGAGCTCAGCATCATGATGATTATTTGATGGGGTGGAATATAACAAAATATCCCTGATGGCTGCAGCTGGACAGGCTGAGACCTTGCAGGAGCTGATGGAAACTGGAGAGGATTTGGCTGGAGGCAGAGAGGAGAAAAGGATGGTGATGGTGATATTGCCCAGCCAATTTGTGAGTGAGGCTCTTGGTATCTGTTGTGGGATCACTTGGAGCTGTGGGGGCTGGAGAGGGACATCCCAAGGTGTGCAGGTGCCCTGGGGAGAGGGGATTGCTCCTGGGAGACCAAATGGAAAAAACCAGGGGAACTTTTGAGCTCTGAGTGGTTTCATTGCATCTCATGACTTTTCTTTTCTTTTTCCTGGTGCCAGATCACTGTGTATGTGCTTCATTCTCAGCTAATTTATTTTCTCTTTCAGTGGGAGCATTTGGCTCATGGGTTCCTGTCTCAGTGCTGCACTTCGGAAGCTACTGCTGCCACATTTCAAATTTCTATTTTTATTTTTCCAGATAGTCTCCAATTATTTTCAGGCTTTGCCAAGCATGTAATCTAAAATAACAAAGAAGCTGATCAGCCCATGATATTCAGGTTAAGACCACATGGACCATTTGCCTATGGAGCCAGTGATGCTATGCTGGAGCAGAGCCCAAAATAACCTGCCCAGGACAGGGGGAGGCTTTACCCAACCCCAGCAGTTCCTTGAGTGGGTCTTTCCTGGGTTTTAAAGCAGGACTTGAAAAGATTCAGCAAAGCTTAGTGAAAATGTACAATAAACCTGCTTACCCTTTTATTAAATCTTCATTGCTGGTTTCTCACTGCATCTGTTCAGTCCTGGGTCCCTGTTGTCATCTGGGGTTTGTCCACTGGGGCCAGCTTTGCAGAGTAGTTACACAGCAGCCCTGATCCCAGTGAAAAAGCACATGGGGTGCTCGTGGAGATGGGAAGAAATCTGTCACTCTGTGGCAAATCTGTCGCTCCTCTTGTAGCACAGGCTCTGGAATTAGGGAGAAAGGCAGTGTGACCCAAGCAGGGACTCGTGTGTGTGCTGGCTCTCAGAGTCTGCTCTGCCTCCAGGGTCTGTATCAGGCCAGCACATTCACTTGGCATTATCAGGAAATCAACTTTTAGCTCCTCATCCTAAGAACTTCCCAAGAGACCAGACTCTGCCTGCCAGTCCATTTGATTTTTAATTGCACTTACACACCCTTGGCAGGGTTGTAAGCACTAAGTGTAAGGAATTCTTGACATCACCACCTTCATGCACATTACCCCAGAGCAGACTTTATCTGCTTTCAGCAGCCACCCAGAGTTTTCTGACCTACATTAAGAGGACTGAAAATGCCTGGTGTTGGGAAAACCTGTAAATCCCGGGCTGTGGCCCCGCATTTCAGCGCCCAAGTCACAAACCACCACCAAGACTCACTGACCAGCTCCCAGCTAAGCTGGGCTGAAAGCGGTGCTGAGACAGGATTTAAGGGTGGGCCGTGGGAGGTCAAGTTGATTGAAAATGCAGCCAGGCTGCTCTCAGGATTAGTTCTGTCCGCTGCTCTCCGAGGGAGAGGAAGGTGCTTTGCATGAGCAAAGAGGCGGTGTCAGCCCCGGGCTCGGCGGAGCCGTGGCCGCTGCTGGCAGTGGCGGTCGGGTCACACGCAGGGGCCACCTGCCCACACAGCCCCGCTCAACGAGCAAACCCTGCCCGCTGCCCCTCGGGAGGGCATCCTCTGGGCACATCAGAGGCACTCTGGAGTGAGCCTCGCATTTCCTCTCTGCGGGGCCCGGAGCAGAGTCTGGCACAGGCTGGCGGGGACATTTTGACAGTGGGACATTCCCTCCGTCCTCTCGGGGCTGCAAATCCCGCTCTCCCCGGGCTCCTCCTCCGGCTTTGTGAGGAAAAGCCAGATGGGCGAGCTGTGTGACCCGCGGGGCATTCCCTGGCCACGGCGATGAGCCCGGCTGGGCTGCCAGCGCCAGGAAAGGGCTTATCCCGGGGAAGGATAATGACAGAGTGAGGGGAAGAAGGGCTGATCGCGTACCCAGCACAGTGCACTGCTTGCTGCCTAATTAAAATTTCATTAAGTTGGTTCGAATCCCTTGATGGAGGTCACAGGCACACCATTGATGTGCTAATGTCTTACTTTCCCCCTTTTTTCTGTCTTTCACTACTATCCATCATCCTCTTAGATAAAGCAGTGCCATTAGGAACTGCTTTCCAGCATCCCCAGATGCAACGGCACCGAAAGAGAGACAGCCATAATTCATCAGACATATTATCTGTCTCTTATTTTCTCTCTAATTAAAAAAATGCCTTCCCCCCTCCGCCCCCTCCCCGTGCCCTGACTTGAATCAGTTTGGGCATTAATCCCTCTGGTGTTCTGTTGACTATGCTGGTGAGCTGGTGAGCTTGGGGCTGGAGAGCTGGGGGCTGGTGAGCTGGGGGCTGGAGAAGTTGCCTGGAAGGCCAGGACTGGCTGAGCTTTGTTTTAGTGGAGGTGGTGCTGAATTTTGTGCAAAAGCAGCTAAATCTGATCTGGGGAGATGTACCCCCAGTGCATGTTGTGGTGTGGGCAGGTCCTCATCCACCAAACCCGGCATTTGAGGGGGAAGAAATGAGGGCTGGAGCCGCCTGTGCACCCCTGTGGCTCAGCCCAAAACATCCCAGCTCAGGGGATTGAGCCATCAGCCTCCTCCCCGGTGGCATCACACCTGGAGCTCTGCCCTCCTGCCTGCTTTGGGCACCGGGGAACAGCGGGCACTTCCCAGCGCCCCTGGGCACGGATGGCATTTTCTGGGAGCGGGATGGAGAGGGAAGATCAAAGAGGCAGGAGAAAGCTCTCAGATGGCGCCCAAAGGAAGGGAATTGCCGGGGAGGAGAAGGCGAGGATGTGTGGGATTCTCTTCCTGGCCGTCGCTTTAATGCCGCCCAGATGGCGAATGTTTGTTTCTGTGCCTCGTGTGGGGGAAATACGAAGGAGCTGCGAGGCTCCATCCGCCCACCCCGGCACGCAGCTCCTCCCAGGTGGAGATTCCTGGCTTTTACCGAGATCCCCTGCCCGAGGAGAAGGCAGAGGAGGCACCTCCCTACACCTGCATCGGCCTCCCGGGTGCTGCCAACATCCCTGCAAATCCCAAAGCTCAGGCCCCACCCAGCGCCTCCATCCAGCACTGAACTGTTTTTTTAACAAGGTTAAAAATATCGGTGCCCATTTGATTTCTACCTCTGCACGTGCAGCACTACTCAGTTTAACCCCAAAACATACTCCCATAAGGAATATTTGATCACACAGAGCTCTGACGGGAAAGGGTTGCATTTAGAAATGAAAATGGTTGGATTAATTTTGCCACCTCTTCTCTTACAGTTGACCTTACAGTTTTTCTGCAGTTCATTTGGGGTTTCTTAGATCTTTTCTCTCAACAGATACCCCCTAAAGCCAGACACACTGCCACCTTCACTTTCTTTTTCTCACTGAGCCTGTGGCTTCATTTCCCAGTTATCCAGGGCATTTATTTTCTGCCCCCATTTCCAAAGATGCTGAAGCATCTGAGCAGGGCTGGAACACCCCAGCAGTCTGTCACCTTGCCCTCAGCCTGCTGCTCTGGGTACCACGGGCCCCATCCAGGATGGCAGCTGTTGGGGGTGGTCAAGTGCCAATTAATAAGTTGCATTAATAAACTAATGTGCATCATGACCCAGTTCATTGTGATGGCAGGAGCTTTGCCAGGTTAGTTTATCTCTGCTGGACCAAACACCAGATACTGTTTCTGAGCACTAAAACCTAGACTGGAGAGTTAATTTTCCCTTCCTCCTTCCTGCTTTAATGCTGGGTTTCAAAGATGAGTTAACTTTTAAAAACTTTTCATTAAGGATATTAAGGAATTCTTCCCAGGATGGCCATTATGTGACATTTTAATTTTGATTTTTTTCTGGTGAATGAAACAACATCTTCAGCAGATTTATTGCTTAGTGAATGGCCCAGCCATGGCATGTGTCAGACCTGTAAAACACTAAAATAACGGGCAGGGGATTGTTGTTAATCGGAATTTATTACGCTACATAAAAGCATATTTACAGTCCCACCAGGGGACGATTAATTTGTTTGGGGATAAACAATTAATCTCCCCGGGAGTGGGAGCAGAAAATCTGACACGGTTTTATGTCTGGATTGCTCACAGCCTCCCTGGGGGCATGTGCCTGCCACTGCCAGGGGTCAGCAATGCCCAGGGATGGGCAGCCCTGCTCCTCCCTGGCGGGTTTGCACTGGGAGCTGTGCTCTTTGCTGGGATAAATGGGTGTTTTCCTGCCCTGCCTGAGCTGGGCTCTCACAGGAGCCTCCTGCATCTCTGTTGTTCATCCCCACCCTGTCTATTTTTGGGTTTCAGCCTTTGCATCTGTTTCCTGCATCCTCTCCTTTCTGCTCAAGATGCAACAGGCACAAACAGGGAGGAGAGAGGGAGGTGCTGCACAGTGGCAAGGAAAGAATTTCAGCTGCTCTTCTTTGGTACCTTTGCTCCATGGACTTCTTCAAACTTAAGCCTTATTATTTCTCTTTGAAAGCAGCTTTTTGGTCTTTGCAGGAGCAACTCCAGTACAAGGCAGGAGTACTTAGGATAATTCCCAGCTGAGGCCCTGGAAAGGTTATGACAAAAGCAAAATTTCTGGTTTCCAAGAGCATATGCAGTGTTTTGGCAGGTAATGCCAGCACACACCCAGCAGAATGTGGGAGCCAGAGCAGTGCTGTGCCCTTTTCTACTGTCACCTATTTTTGGGGCAGCTGTGCCCCTGCCACCCCTTCTGTCCCCAAGAGCTGCCTGGCAGCTGTTCAGTGTCTCAGCATTCCTGGTCCACATGGCAGAGCCCAAACCTCACCATTTACCTTCACCTATTGCCCACAGGAACATTCTCACATTTATTCACAACGAGATCTTTGTTCCCTTTGCCAAGGCCTGGCAGGATTTGGTGGGGTTTTGGCCACCCCTGGGCACACCAGGATGCTGCCAGCCCTGTGACGCCTCAGTCTTGTTGCCAAACCCTGATGGCAGCTCCCAAACCAGAGCAGCTCTTCTGCCAGTTTACCACTCACCTGCACCCACCCTGTTTGTGCCTTTTTCCTGTCACTTTGTCCTGAAAAAGACCTTCACACTTCTCCGTGGGGATTAACAATCTCAGCAGCTCATCAGTTGTTTCCAGCAGAAACTGCGAGTTTTTAAGGGATTTGAGCTACCACAATTAAGGAGAACCTAGATCATTAAAAATAATATGCTTCACACAGGAGAGGAACCAGCCTGCTTCACAAGACCCCTTTCTGCTGAAAAATTCATTGCTCTAAATAATTAATGGTCCTTGCAAAGGAGGATGGTTTTGCCAGGCAGAAGGTAAAATGCAGACTCCAGGCAGAGGAATCCTTTTTTTTTTGTTATGAATCCAGATTTCCTGGCCATGCTGCTGCCCTGGGAGCAGGGGGGAGCAGGGCTGTGGCTGCTGTCCCCATGAGGCCCCAGGCTGGGAGATGTCTGTGCAATGGGGTCATCTACCCCATGCCACCCCAAACCCCATGGGTCCCTCCTGGTGTAGGGACAGGGCAGGGGACCCTGCTGGGGGTGTCCCAACCTTGTACCCTAAGCCCTGGAGCAGCACCTGTCTGTTCAGGTCTCAGTGGCTCAGAAGCTCTGGAGAGAAGCAGATATCCCTGCTGGAGCAGCCTCTCCATTTCTCTGGGTAGCTGTTTGCACTGCTGTTCCTTTTGCATTGCATGTCAGGAATTCATTTATGGCTGGGACAGCATTTGCATTGCTCAGTGCATAAATAGGCTATAAATAAGATGCTGATTTCTAATCACTGCACAGCCCCAGGAGAAGCACTCACACCAGGGTGTCAGGTGGTGCCCAGGCCACCCTGGCTGTCCCTCTCCAGCACCAGTGTGTTCCTTGGACAGTGTGTCCCTTCTTGGAGCAGTGGCAGCTGCTGGGCAGGACCCTGCAGGCAGTGGCTGTGTCACCCAGCACCAGCCAGTCCAGCTGCTAAACACCAGCTCAGCAGTCAATAACAGAGGGAGGGGTGGGCAGTGCCAGGCCTGTGGGACAACACCACTAATGGGAGGGGTTTTTAGCTGTTTGGATCCCCCACTGGCATCACAGGGTAAATCCAATTCCTCTTCCCTTGCTGAGCCTGCCTGTGGTTCCTGCAGAATCATTTACCTGTAGCAGATTGTTTGGAACCTCTTCGGTGAGGGGAGGTAAATGGAAACCTGTGTTGGGGTTGTTTCTGTAATAACCATGGCTGCCCAAAAGCTCAGACAGAGGGGGGGAAATAAGAAAGGAAAACTGTGCATTGCTAACCAAAATGTCTCACCAGGACAAGAGGGCTGGACAAGGGTGGAAGTGGGACCTGGCCTCCTCAGAGCTGCTCCCACACAGGTTATAAAAGCGAGGCTTTTCAGGAAGATGGGAGTGAGACTTGCCTTGGAGCTGAGCTGCTTTAGGGAGCCGAGGCGGGTGTTACTGCAGGGTGACTCACCAGAGCCAGCAGCGTTCCCTGGAATTTGCTGGGAAGCGCCAGGAGCTGCCGCGGCTGCCGCAGTGCCGGGATGAGCGCTGTCAGGAGCTGGGCGCTGCAGGAGGGAGGTCCCGCTCCCTTCACTGCCCCCGGCCACGCCGTGCCCCTGGCTGGGCTGGCACGTGTCACAGCTGGTACAGCGTCCCTTGCTGCCGGTGCCATCCCCTGCAATGGGGACAGAAACAGCAACAGTGCAGTGACTGAACACCTGTACCCAAGGGCCAGCTGTTTTGCCATGAATTAGTGCCTTTCCCAGCTTTTAGGCTGCTGAGGGTGTGAGCAGCCTGCCACGTCAGCAGAGCTGCAATGAGAGCAGCAGTGGGATCCCCCAAATCCCTGCTCACTGCCAGGCCTGCTGAGGCAGGTGCTGTCAGGAGATCCATTTCAGCCCTCGGCATCGGCACTGACACATCAGGGGCATCTAACGGCACTTGTCCTAGGACAAGTCTTGCACTTGCAATTGTCACTGTGGCCCCAGTGCCAGCAACCCCTGGGAGCAGGGCACGGCTCAACCTCGGGCTGTGACCTGAAGCAACAAAAGGTGGAAGGGAAAAGGTGGGAGAAGCCGCCCGTTCCAGGGCTCCACTCCCCACTTCCAGAGGGGGATTTCTGGGGGGGTGTGGCACGGGGTGACCCCTCTGACAGCCCCCTGTGTCCTTTCAGACGAGCGCTGTGCTGTGTGCGGGCGGCTGTGCCCTGCTGGCCCTCAGCTCCCTGCTGGCCATCGTCGCTGTCCTGCTGCCCGGCGGAGCCTGCGAGCGCCGAGTCTGCACCCTGGCTGGCTACATGCAGACAGCAGCAGGCAAGTCACGGGGCTTGGCTCTTTGGGGTGGAAAGATGGGCTGTCCTTTCGTGGCATCTTGGAGCTCAGCAGCATGAGGAGCTTGCAAACCCGAAGCAAGGGTGGGAGAAAAGCAAGTGGAACCTTCAGTTTAGTGATTGCCTCCTGCAATAATCATAAAAGCTATTGAACAGCAGCTCCAAGCAGATACAGAGGTCTGCAGGTCCCACTCACTGCCCCCAGCTCAGGATGTTGTGTGGGACAGGGGGCTGTGGTCAGTGGTGGAGATCAGGCTGTCTGCTGGCAAGGGGCTGCTGCACCTCCTGGGGTCCCGTGGATGCTCCCTGTGAAGTGTCCAGTTCCATTTTTGTGGTTAAGCCTCTGGAAGGATTTCCCTCTCTGGGCTTTACAGGGGTTGCCCAGCCTGTCCCGTGTCTCCCCAGGCTCCCTAGGCAGTCCTGTGATGCTGCATCCACTTAAAATTCCATTGCAATCGCCTGTGCTTCTGCCTCGGGGGCATGCCAGTGCAGAGGGAGAGGGCAGGAAGCTGGGGAGGGACAAACCCCACTGGAGACTTGTCACCTCTGCAGGGAGCCTTGTCCCTGAGTGCTGGACCAAACCTCCCCACCTGGACATGGGCCATGACAGGAGATTAATGCCCATTCGTGCCCGAGAATAAACTCCTTTCCTCGGAGAAATTCTCAGGGCCAGCCAGGCTTTGTTCTCTGCCTGGAAGCATTCAAGCTGCTTTGAGGGGAAATCCTGTTACACGCTCTCCTCTCCAGGGCTCATCCCGTGGGATCTGATTTGGGACAGATGGAGCGGGGCAGATTTTAGCCATGGCTGCTCCAGCTCAGCCGGGCTGTGGGTCCACAGAGACAGCTGCTTGTGCCTGTTCCCCTTTCTCCCAGTTTGGAGAATCCCATCTCTGCTGGCTGCTGGCCAGTGTCCCCTGGGTGTGGGACAGAGGCTGGAGGAGCCCCATGGCAGCAGATCTCAGCTCCAGGGGTGGCCCTGGGAGGTGACTCGGGGTGGCCCTGCAGGTGAGCTCCCCAGCAGGGGATAATTGGGGTAGAAAAGGGTAACCCCACATTACCTTTGCCTGGGGGGTGGCACACCCCTGCTGCGTCTGGAGCAGATACAAAGCAAAGGATTAGGAAGAGTCCCTGGAAAGGAAACTGTGGCAGATAAATACAAATGAGGTGCTGCGAGGGGTTCTGGTAATATTGAACAGGCTGTAAATAAACTGTAGGCTCTAAGCGTTATTGACAAATGAAAATTTACTGGGGACGTTTGAGCAAGCTAATGGGTTGCTTTAAACCCTGGCATTGCCTGCTAAGCATTTTGTCTTGTGCTTTTTAATTTTGTGCACTGTGGATTAATTCCCATTCAGAGCCAGGCAGCCCTGAGTCAACAGAATTAAATGGTTTAATGTATTTGGATTCAGAAATGCTGCCCCTCCATAATTTCTCTCCTTGTTCCTCCCTCCCTCCCTAGGAGGAAGCTTTTCAATAGAAATCAGCTGCAGCGAGGTGACAGGGAGAGAAACTCCTCCCCAAAAATCACATTATCTCGGAGAAAAACAGGGATTTTAGGATAGATGAAATTATATGGGAGGGAAGGAAAGCAGAGCAAGCCCAGGAGGTTTGGTGGAGTAGTTTTCTGATGGGGGGTGGGGGGCAGCTCTGCCAGGGGGACCCCTTGAAATGCTGGCAGAGCCGTGGGGTTTTGTTTCTCTCAAATCCCAGGTTTCCAGGTCCCACAGTCACATTTCCTCTGTCTGGTCAGACATTTTCCCACTGAAATTTTGCTCTCATTTTCCCATTTCACAAAGCCAACTTGAGGTATTATTTTAGAGCACCAAAGGTATGAGTAAATAAGCTTAATTCTATAAAACATTGAATCAGGAATCTGATGTCCTAATAAAGAGCCAGGTGCATTCAGCCAGGAGCATGAAACATGCCAGGAAGTGCAGGAGCAGAGGTACCAGCAGAGCCAGAATCAGCCCCCCCAGGCTCTGCACTGTCTCAGAAAGATGCCCTGAGCTGCACTCACATAAATCCAGGTGCAGAGGCCAAGGATTGATCCCTGAACCAATCCTGAGAGCAGCCCCACAGTAAGGGCAGCCAGGCTCAAAGCTACAGCTTTAACACTTTCCTGCTGTGTATCTGGAGATCCAAGTTGTTCCTTTTGCAGCCTCAGAAGGGAGGAAGGTAAAAACCTCAGGCAGACAGAGCAGAGCACTAATTGCAGATGCAGACAGGCCATCAGGCTTCAGAGCTGGGCTAATTGCCACCATCCTTTGGAAACATGAGTCCTGATGCCTGGCATCCACTCCTCAGAAAAAAACCCAACAAACCAACATATCCACACAATTGATAAGAGGATGATACCTAATGAAAGAGTTAATGAGCAACAGGGAGAGGAGGAAGGATAAAGGAACATTTGCTCAGCTCTCACACCCTACAAAGTCAAAGCTGCCCCTGAGAGATTAGAGATGGGGCTCACTCCCTGGTCAAGGTGTCAGCTCACTAAAATGAAGTTTCTGGGTGATCCTTCCTCCCAAACCTGCACAACAGCACCTCCAAAGGGTCTGAGGCATCCCATTTATGTGTGGGATGCCCCAATCCTCATCTGTAACCCATTGCTGTTGCTGGAGAGAGGTCCTGGGGCTGACCCCAGGGACAGGGAGGGCAAATGGGGGCACAGCTGAAATCCTGCCAGTTGTCCATCAGCAAAAGCCTCTTTGCTGGGGTTTTAAAAACAGGAGTTAATTCCAGGAAGAAATGTCTCCTGCTGCATGGGGCTGAAAGGGAAGGACAGGGAATGTTCTGCAGGGCTGATTGTGCCTGTACAACCTCTCTGGTGACTGTCAGGTGTTGGTCAGGGGCCCGTGGTTTAGAGCTGGACATTACAGTTCATCTCTGCAAGGCTCTCTGAGCAGTTTTCCAGTGACTGGCAGTGGGGAAGCTGCTGGAAGGAGCACGGGGCCATCACAGTGTGTCAGGCACTGGCTTCATGCCCTGGGGAGCCCCAAGGCTCTGCTCTGAGCTGTCACAGCCCACACAATCCCCAGCAGTGTCACTGCCTTCAGGAGTGTCCTGACCCTGGGGGAGCTGAGAGCCAGAGCAGCCCTGACAGGTTTCCAGCACGTTCTGTGCTCCATGGCCCAGAGCAGCCTCACTCCCATGGGAATGGCCTTCCCAGGGCAGTGAGGCTCGTGGCTGATGAAAACTGAGATTGCAACCAGGGCTGAGTGAACCCCATCAAACAGAAATATCTGGGCAGATTTCTGCTTTGGGGGCTTGTGGTACTAAGGGAAGGATTATGGGTGTGCTGTAGGATTAAGCTCCTGGTGACCACGCTCCAGCACTGAAGCTGCTTCCATCTGCTGCTTAGAAACAAGTCCTCACAGGCAGGATGAGCAGCCTCCCTCATCCCTAAAAGCTTCAATAAAGCCAGGACTGTGTTGCTTTTGGGAAGCTTTTCCCTGTGTGCTGTTCATGCAAAGGGCTCTCGCTTAGCTGGCAGGGGTGGCTGATCCAACCTGCCCCACTGCTGCTGATCCTGTCCCTGGTCTCTGTGGCCTGGCAGGAGAAGAAGCAGAGCTTGGCACCTCGGTGAGGGCACAGAGCACAGGAAGCCTTCAGGGAGAGTTTTGCTTTCACCCCACACTGCAATCTGTCCAATCCTTCCACTGTCAACTCACTGCTCAAGACAAACCCAGTGCTGAGGGCAAATGATCCTGACCTGCCTGTGCCTTTCTAAGGTTCTTTTGGTTTTAAAGAGCAATTTCCCAGCATTGCCACGACAGAATCAGAACAGTCACAAGACCCCAGCAAGACAGGCAGAAACCCACAGTTATGCAATTCCCTTATTTAGCCACACTGTAATCCCAGGTTTCACGGTAGTCCCAAGAGTTTCTTCCTGGAAAATTTGATCTCCTGTATTCTGCAGCCAAGATCCCTCTTACTGGCAGCAGCATGATAGCATTACAGAGATGGCCTCAGCTTTTGGTCAGTTAAGCAGCAGAGCAAAATACAGGAGACCTTGTGATTTTTGTCTGTTCTTTAGACTCTGATCATCCAGTAAGAACACAGAAAAAGGGAGAATTGTTCATTTTCACATCAGTGTGAACCTTCTAAATGTATCAATTCCCAAGGACTGAAACCCAACCTAGATTAAAATGGCTCGTGCTATTCCAAGTGAGAGCATCAGGATGGGTGGGAGGTTTGGGGCAGCCTGTGGGCAGCAGGGCCACAGCAGGTCCCTGGCCAGGACTCTGTCCCAGTGTCACAATGTTATTTAAGAAGGCAGGACATGATCCTTCCCCCTCATTGCACCTCCCCATCCCTGCCTGCATCCCAGCCCACCTCTGGGATCGATGGTGCCCTGTTTCTCCCAGCTTGTGCAGGCTCTGAATGGCAAACAGCACCGTCATCCACATCCCTATTGATCCCCCAGACTCCTATCGATCAGCCTGCTGACATATAGGTAATGTGTAATTAGTAACTTAGATAAAAACAGCACCAGGAGGGAGCTGCCTGGCAGCTCCAACCTTGCCTAGTGTGTCCATGAGCAGCACACAGAGGGGTCGTGGCTGCCTGGTAATTGCTGACCTGGCGTTAAGTCACTGGAACTCTTCCCTTGCCTGCAGCCGTCACTCCCATGCAGTTGCCTGCGAGGTCTTGGATCCTTCCCATCCTGCCCTCGCCCAGAAATCCTGACTGGAACAATGGCATGAGGAAGGCACTCTGCCGAGCATCCCTTCCCAACGCACTTGTGGCACCTGGTGGGGATGCTGGAGAGCAACGTCCAAGATGTTGCAGGGGCCACCGGACAGGGGGGACAGTGGGGACAGTGGGGACAGTGGGGACAGTGGGGACAGTGGGGACATGCTCTGCTCCGGGGTGTCACAGCACCGCTTTGAGGGGACAGAAGTGGAGCAGACACCTCCCCGAGGCAGGGGACGGTCTGGGGTTGTGAGCCCAGCGCTGCAATCAGCACTACAAACGTTCAGGAATGGCCAAGCAGAGGAGGGTGGAAGCCGTTCCCAGCCCTTGCCACCCCTCCCGCACAGCCCGGGGCGGGGGCAGACCCGCAGCCGCTCTCCTGCCGGGCGTTTTTGTGGCTGCGGCAGCCCGGCTGCCCCATCCTGTTGACGCCGAGGGTTGTTTGTCAGAAGACATCCTTGGGATTCGGAAGAGGAACTTGGCAGTGGAGGCAGGGGACAAGCAGTGCCCTGTTGTCCAGGCACTGAATTGATTTAAAATCACCCAAAGCTTCCTCCATCCCTGTTTAAAAATAGCATCTTGGCTTTTATCACAGAGCCCACGCCGTCCCTCTTCTTGTGGCAGTAGATTCTTAAAAAACATGCTCAGTCCTGATGCAGTGACATTGCTGGATGTGTTCAAGCATCAGAACAGCATTAAGGAAAGGCTGCCATAGAGCTGTTTCCCCATTTAGGAAAGTTTCTTCAAAAGTGCAAGAGAAGCTCCCAAAATAAGCAAAGTCCAGTCTTCCTGCAAGGTGCTTGGGCACAAAAGCAAAACACAGCAGCATAAAACCTGAGCCTGGAGATGTGTCCAGCTCCTGAATTGCAAGGGCAGCTTGTTTGTCTTTCTCTGGAAAGAGCAATGCTCCCATCACAGCTGGAAGACAACTGCATGATCCTCCTCACTGCTCAGGTCCCCACTGCCATCCTCATCCTCTCCCCTTCACATTTCACATCTTGTCCTTGCAATAGAGACAGCAGTCACACCATTGGAAGCCCCAATTCCGCCCCTGGTGCAAGGCTTTTTTTCCCCCTGCTTTCTTTAATTACATTAGCAAAGCCAAAAAACTGCCTTTGGCATGTTATTATTCAGTCAGTGAACTCTCACTAATTCCTGACACAACTAATAAATATCTGAGGGTAGGAGCTCACTGCCAGGGAGCTGGAGAGGGGCTCAGCCACAGCCCAGCCTGAGATGTTCTCGCTCCAGAGCCAGCGTTGCTCATGCCTGACTCTCCTGTGCTCTCATTTTATGCATTTGCACTGATGCAAGTCCTCTTCTGTTACATTGTTTGCTAATTTCCTCCAGAATTCAGCTCAGTAAAAGCCACAACCATCCTGAGCCTTGGGATGGTTTGTCCTGGAGCAAAGACTGCTCTGAACCTTGAGGAGATGCTGGGCACCAGCACCAAGTCCAGGTGTTGTTATTCTCTGTGAGCTTAAGAATTTGATGAATTCCTATCTTAGAAGCAAAAATTGACTTTTTTTCCATTTACCTCCCAGCTGGGAGGTGTTGCCTGGGAGGATGTTGTAGGGGGAGAAATGAACTTGTCAGATCTGCAGATCGACAGGCATGAAAGTGGAACCACAAACATCAACTTCAGCCTTTCAGGAAATTTTTACTTCTGCTGAAACAGTAATTTCTCTGTGCTCACTGCAGTGCATACATTCGAGTGACAGATCATCTTGGTTTGAGAACAATTTCATGATTTTATTTCCAAAACATAAGATCTTCATTGGAGAGCCAGGCCATTAAACACAGCACTGAAAGGAGAGGGGCTGGCAGCTCTCCTCACAGCCAGGCTCCCTGCCACAGGTTAAGTGCAGATCAGCCTTCCCCAGGGCTCCAGCTCATTTCACACAAGGTGCAGAGCTGCTGAAGGAGAAGGGCCCAGGCCCTGGCTGTGCTGCAGAGCAGCTGAGCCCTGCTCCACACCAGTGATAGACAGAGATTCATTGCCATCTGACATTTGGACAGATTTCTTTCCTCTGCTCAGTTCTCAAAGTGTGCTGTGATTCTCTCCAGGTGGGTTTTGCCATTTGGAAAGAAGCTGCTGACTTGGTGCCTTTGCCCTCCCTTCAGGCCAGGTCCCAGCAGCAGCAGCAGTGTGCCTGGGTTAATGCCAGGAGCAGAGCATTTCTCAGTAGCCTCATTTAGAGAATAAACCAGTCATGTCCTTTCATTGGTTTCTTGGAGAGGGGCAATACATTTCCAGTGGCATCAGTGACAGAAGCAATATTCTTTCATTGCTATCATCAGAAAAGAGCAGCTTTATACTGCAAGAAAGAACTATTTCACTTGTACAAAACATATTTTTTATTCCCTTAAACCTGAGGAAATCCTTGTCATATTAATATGTGTCTGAATTGCTTCTCTTTCAACAGTTCTCCCAGGGATTTGAGCTTAGACCAGTTATTGCACTTGGATGCAGTTACATTCCATAAAAAAGTATACTCTGTAAATAATAACAGTGCTTTGTAATAAATGGAAACTACAAATAACAAGTGCCACTGGGACTCCAACACTGCTGCCCCCGAGGAAATACAAGCCCCAAGGAGCCCAGCACTGTGCTAAAGCCACGTGTTTCAGATGGGAAAATCCATATTTCATTTGATTCCCTCTGCCTGTGACTCTCCCTTCAGTTTCCTAGCAGTTTGTTTCTTCTACAACACAGGACATTACCTGGACTCTAACATTTTCAAGGCACCAGGGTAGAACTCGTGGGTGTTACCAGAAGGCTCCTCAAGCCATATCTTTCCAAGCAGACACCTTCTTGAATTTTTGGTGAGGGATGGCTTTGATAATGTCTTGTCTTTCATGAAGTTTAATTGAATTGTTGGTTTCTGCAGCAGAGAACCACTGCAGGAGAGGGTTCCCCTTCCCATGCATGTTCAGGTTGTGTAACAAACCAGATCCTGCAAAGCTTGAGAGCATTTATCATTTAACAGCTGTCATTAGTGGCTGCCCAGCCTGCTTGTTGCATGCCCACAGTGCTGAGAAGGATCACGTCCTCTTATCTCCTTGCTGTGTAATTACATGTTCAGCTGAGGTTTCTTTTCACGAACAGTTTGACTTCTCCCATTCCCCCTCCTTGCTTAGCTCATGTTTGTTGGCTGTTGCTGGGAAGATGGAGACAGACCCCTGCAACCCTCCTCCAGAGCCACCTAAATGTCCTCCCTTGCTGTGGGGAGGGAGCTCAGAGCTGAATTTCATGCATCCTGAAGCAATTGTGTAGACACCGCATCATCTTTATTGACTCATCCATCTGTACTGAGCGCAGGGTGTAACGCTGAGGGAGAAAAGCCTCCCTGTCCTCTCTGATGCTTGCAGGGAGCTCAGGACTGTCAGGAGCAGTTTGCAGTTCAGTCTGCTCAGGGATGCATTTCAGGGAGCTTTGCTCAGCCCTAGTGCCCAGGCATCCCTGGCAATGCTGAAGTTTTGGGCCTGTTGCTAATAGCAATATTAGCAGCATGGAGACAGTCTCTGGCCTTGGGGGGAGATGGAAATGTTTGATGGGCTGGTTGGATGCTGGCTGCAATTTAAAAGGTGTCTGAAAGTGGGGACAAGGACCTGTCAGGACACAGAGCAGGGCAGTGTATAGAGAAGCCATCTACATGTCTGCCAACTCCAACATGCTGCCCCAAAACCTAAAGGTTGATATCAAATCTAGGGTGAAGCAGTGAGCCCCCCAATGCCTCAAAACCTGTTTTGCTGAGATCAGATGAAGCTCATGCTGTTTGTAGATCCACCTTGGAAGTCATTACAGGGCCTGGTTGGCCCAGCCTTGGTGAACACAGTGATAAATCTGGGTGGCAGCTGCTCACTGTCTTTTGTGTCACAAATTGCCCAGGCAGTTAAAAACCCAGCTGCCTGTGCACCAGCCAGGCTGGCTTCAGGAGCAGGGCTGCAAAGAGAGAGGATTTCCCTGAGATAGGAGCAATGAAGATCTGACAATGGGTCTTTCCAACACCTACAGTCCTGGCTGACAGTGGGACAGACCCTTAGGGGGGACATGGGGCCCTTCAGTCCTGCTCTGCTGGCTCTGATTTGGCTTCTGTGTCCTGGATAACTGGGAGGTGGTGAGCTGGGGAGACAGTCCTGGGAACAGCCACAGGAGCAGTGGCTCTGGGCCAGATCCACTTCCTTTCTGCACAGCCTGACAATGCAGGGAGTCTGGCAGAGGTCTCTGTCCTCCTGTGGGCACGTAGCACAGCTCCCAGGCGAGCTCTGCTTCGGAAATGTTTTGCTCTGCCTTCCTGTCTGAGCCTGTGCTGAGCCAGATTCCATTGCTGGTAAGGAACAGATCTGCTTGGAGGAGAAATTTACCCTGCACCAAATGTAAACACAGATGGAAACGTGGTGGAGCCCTTTTCAAAGTCAAGGGAATAAATCTGTTTAAAAGGCTGAACATCTGGGGCAGTGAAGGAGCAGGTGGAGCATTAACCCCAGAAAGGACAGTGGGGCTAAGGCAGAGGGCACAAACTGCACAACAGAAGTGTCTAAATGGAGAAATTACCTCAAAGAGCATAACAGAAAGGAGAAAAGGCTCCTTTTTGGATCTTTTTTAAGACTCCTGAGGTTTTTGAGCCCTGTGAGTTGCACCCCAGGCACTTTGGATGGAGCAAGCAGGTAGGCTTTTCCCCTGGACTAATCTCATCTGCCTTCTCTAAGGCAGCATGTGAGGGATGCAGCCCCACATGTCCTCCAGCTGCTGGGAGGGATAAGCAGGATTTTGCTCCCTGGTTAGGCAGCTATTGCTGTGCTGCAGAAACCCTGGAAGGACAGACCTGGCATGTCACACCAGTGGGAATCAGCTTCATGATGGTTTGGTCAGCTCTTCTGCTCCTAGCCAGTACATTTTCTATGTTCTACAGTAACAGCACTCCTGAACAAAGGCCTTGGTCCTGCAGGACTTTATTCACTTGCCTAACCAAATAGCTAAAAACATGGCTAAGCCTTGGATGGCTGAGAAAATGTGAAATTGGGTTCTCCTCCCAGCCATAACTTTGGCAGAAGCACAGCTCTGGCTGCTAAAGCCCATGAAATGAACAGCCCCTGTTGCTCCTGATAGGGGTATAAAATTATAATTACTTGAGATTCAGTGAAATAAGGATCTTCTCCTTTTTGATTGAATTACTCAGTGGTTATTCCTAGAAGACTGGAAGCAGATGGCAAGCTCTGGCCAGGCGTTTAACAGCCTGAGTTATGGCACGGAGGGGATGGAGCTGAGCTCCAACCTGCTGCTCCTGCCTTCCTGCTTGCTTTGGGTCCCCATCCTGCTGTATTCCCTGGGAAAGGAGAGGCTGGAGGCTGGGACAAGATGCTTTGCAGCAATGGATGGAGATGAGGAGCATGTCCAGTAGCAGAGGGCTTGTTTTGCAGCTCACGTGGCAGCACAGAAATGCAAACATTTTGTTTCTGTAAATCCAGTGCTGCTTTGGCCCAGGTAGGCACATCTTGACAGCAATCCCAGTGTGTTGTGTCAGGAGCCTGTGGATCTGGGAGGTGACAACTGCCCTGCTGTCACACAGGAAGGCTACCCATCCTTCCAGGCCCAGGAGGAGGATGGATGGATGAAGGCAGGCAGTCCCCTGGGATGGGGTGGAACAAACACAGCTGTATAATTTCTGCCTCACTGCTCCTCCTGCCCCCGTATATCTTGAACACATCAATAAAATCAAACAGAGTATTAGCAGCACGTCCTGTTATCAGCCATGGATGGGCATCAGGCAGCCATGCAACCTGCATTTTATGAAGTGCTGCTCCTACCACTGCTGGGGCTGCAGCGATTATCACATCTCCTCACAGCTGGGCCACACCACAGCTTTTATGAGCTTCCCTACATCAAAGGCCCTTTCTTCTTAAAGATAAATTAACAATTCTCTCCCTTTATTTTTATTTAATGGCATAACAGCCAGCTGATTACTAGGTGAGACACCAATCTTGTTGCTGAGCTGTGCTTACTGCATTGTCTATTTGATTATTTTTATTGAATAAGCAAATGTTCTCTCGGAGCTCTGAAGTCCTTATGAGGGAGACTCATTTTCTGCTACTGTGATCTCTTTGTCACGGGTGGGTGATGTATGAAAAGGAATTGCAAATAGCTGTTTACAGCAAGCAAAGTCACAGAACAGCCCACTTCAATTTCTGCTATCTGTCGGAGGCTGTTGGCGATGGTCAAAATTAATTAAGCAGGAAGGAAGAGGGCAGGGAGGCACTGTGGAACCAGTTCTGACATTGAAATATTAATGGTGAGCTAATCAAGAAAGAGTATCTATGAATATCTAATCAGCTCACAGTTTGCAGTTTTACTGAAGCAGTGAACTTCTGGGCAGCAGCCCTTTGCAGGAGGTGTCAGGAGGGGAGGTGGGCTGGCTGCTCCTGATCGCTCTATCTGGGAATAAACAAAGAGCTCCTGCCTGTGACAGGGGCTGAGGGACGTTTTCCTTCCACATCCCTGCTACCACTGGATGCTGCTGCATCCTTCCTGCTGTCGCCTACAGCAGCCAGGCCAGCCTGTGTTCCTTCCTCCCCAGTGCCAGAGGCCACGTGGAGGGCTCAGCTCCTCCAGGACTGAGCTGCAGCCTCTCTCCACATCCAGATCTTGGGAAAAGGCTCAAACATTGTACCTTGGACACACAGCCTGGCCCTGGCCCTCCATGCCTGGTACAGGCACCCCACAGGAGGCAGCAGCTGTGTCCCTGCTTCTCCTGCCAGTGTGTTCCTAAGTGGGGTTTCCCAGCCTTTTATGGGGAAACAGAAGGTGATGGTTGTGCTGCAGGGCCAGGGTGCGCTGCAGACCCCCCAAGCCCAGTGCCTGCTCAGCTGCTTTCTCCCACCCACCACACAAGCAGGGAAAAACAAGAGGAAACAATCCCATGGCAAAGCTGGGCCAATTCCAATCAAAGCCACAAAAGTAAATGTCGGTGTTGGGTGCCAGGAGTCGTCAAGCATCATTTCTTTCTTCAGTGTCAGTGTAATGAGGGCTGTGGCTTTGGAGATTTCTATTGCTGTGTTTCTGCAAACAGTTCCCTTCTCTAACCTCTTGGAAATTGGATTTTGTGGGGCTGAGCAGTTTGTGTGCAGCAGATAGCAGCAGGACTGATAAGCAGAAACCTGTTTACACACTCACTCTCATCTAATACTACGATTGGGCAGGCAGCTGCCTAGATTATTTTTTTAAATTTCTTTTTTTTTAAAACACTATCAAATGTAATCCTTGTTGGCTGAATGTTTTTCTGCTTAACTGGGAGAAATCTGAACTAGGTAGTTTTAATACGTAACAAACATGAAAATGATGTGAAGAAAAGGATAAAGGTAATAAGTAAATCTTAAATGACACTAAGGAAGAATCAAGTGGTGATCAGGAGAGAATAGAAAACCTACCCTGTCCTGTGTGAGGTGGTATTTCATGTGCTGCCAAGGGAGTAGGGACTGGATACAACTCCAAATGCAGAAAGCAGAGAGTCCTGGCACGTTGCTGTGACAGCCACAGGAACTTTCTGGGAAAGGAAATGCAAAGCAGATGGCATCAGTTAAGAATAGTGGAAGGTACCAGGGATGTCCAGGGAAATTATGGAGCCCAGTGGCTGCATCCATTGTCTGTGGGAGGGAGAAACCCCCTCAGTGCAGGTGTGTGGGTGCTGCAGTGCCCAGCTGCAGCTCCTGGGGCTGGTGGGGGAGCCAGCAGCAGGATTTCTCCAGGAGGAGCACTCTGCAATGTGCTTCCCTCTACTGCTCCAATATAACCCAAATCTGTCAGCCTTTAGGGCTTGCTGAGAAGGTCATCTGTGAGCATGGCTAATTATTTCAAGCAAAGCAGCAGGCTAATGCCACTAACCTGCTCCCAGGGACTGAGCTCTGCCCTGTGCCTTGGCTCTGTAGCTGCACACAAGCTGCAGGGAATTATGGATGCATGGGGGTGTGTGTAAAGCTCATGGATATAAACAGATCACACTGGCATGTACCTTGAGCACAGAGAGGGAAATTCACATTTTTCATAGCCGATTCATTCAGTTGTCATGAAAATGCTGTTCCAGCCAGAAGGCAGAATCTCTTCTTTCTGCCATTTAATTTTCTTTAATCTGCTCTTGACATTTATTGAAAGAAGTATTTTACCCACATCAAAGGCAAAGATTTCAAAACATCACATGGAAAAAAAACCTGAAGGTCAGTCCAAGTGAGGATATGGTGGCTGACATGAGATGAAAGACTCTGGTTTCCACAAGGAGGGTCTGTGCAAAACAAGAGGCCACGCTGCCCTGTGCTCTGAGGGCACTTCATTTGCACCCCTGGCAGGAGCTGCAAGTGCTGGGCTTTGTGTATTTGACACCTTCAGCAATTCAAGCAAGGCTGTCCTTAATATGAACAGGTTCAAAAACAAAAGATGCCTTGATAGCACGAGTTTTCAGAAGGCTCTTCACGGGGGTGAAATGTTTTCCCGTGGCTCTGCCCAACATTGGCCCAATCTTTGCCTGGGGCAGAGCTGGGCCCTGCTGCTTCTCACATGATTAAACGAGCCAAAACACTTGACAAACTGAACAAACTGCTGGCAGTGCATCCAGTAGAGGGGCCAAGCCTGCAAGATGCCTCTGGATGTGTGGAACATCCTGAATGCCAATACTGAAGAAAGATGTAAAATGTAAAAGATCCTCAGAAAACTTCTGCATTTAGTTCATTTTGCATGGGTAGAGGTAACAAGCTGACACAGGTTAATTTATAGCTTGGTTGTATGCTGATTGCAAAGTACACATTTCCAGTCAGCCACCATGAGTAAATCACTTTCCTACTAGTTCTCTTGGCATATAAAAGAAATTTCTCCCTTCCCGACATTTAAAAAAAATCCTAATATGTTATACACTCCATGACTTTATAGCATCTTTAATATTTAAAAGGCTAGAATCTATAACCTCAACCTTTAACAAATGTACAGTAACGTGATAACAAATTTGCCTCGAACAGCTGCTATCTTGGTACCAACTGGCACGAGGAGGAGGGAAGTAATTGGCTTGTTTTCAGATAATTACCATAATTGTAGTGACACCATTTGGATCACATCTAACTGTGTTCCTGCTGCAAGTTGGATAATTTAATAATTGGCAGAATTTAGACTGACAGAAAAGGTAAAGTCAGCATATGGTGAGGAATCAGCAGGCACCTCCCTGCACTGCTGGTTCAGGCTCTGCTGCTGTTGCTGTGAAGTTTAGTAAAATCTTTTGGGTTTGCTGTTTTTCTCAAGCTCTGCGACTGGGCCACATCTTTGCTCCTTTTCTGAGGCTTGACATGATGAGACCACGTTTTGCACCTCTTGAACCCTTTGATTTGAGATCAATCAGTTCAGTTCACTCCTGCCCAAATTACTACTTCCTTTGTGCTCTTGAGTATTTTTAGCTGTCCTACTTCTGCTGGGGGCTCATCAGAGCTCTGCACTGGAAGGGGATTAAACCACGGTCAGGTGCTTCCAGGCAGCAGAAATGCCTTTCCCAGAGGGTGAACTCAGGCTCCCTGGAGCTGGGCTCATTCCTCTGGCTGAGCCCAGGATGCTGGGCAGTGGAGGAACTTGTTCCTCTTGTGCCTTCCTGTCCTTGCTGCCCGTGGCCAGCATGAAGGGGATTCAGCACCTCCTGTGCCTCCCGTGCTGAGAGCTGCCCAGCCAGAGCCCCGGGAGCAGGGGCTGCAAGGTAAGGCCAGGAGGTGGCTGAGGGTACTGGGGAAAGACAGGGAGGTTTCTCAGCTCAGCTGGGCACTTTTGCCAGGAGTTGCAAAAGGAGCAGAGCACTGAACTACTCCCTTGCAGTGCCTGTCTGTGGCCTTGCCCTGCCTCTTTCTGCAGGGCAGAGCTGAGGACAGCTGACAACAACACTGACAGTGCCCAAGAAGAGGGAGCTGCTGGAGCTTCTCCAGTCCCCAGATGAGAGCTGCTCCTAGGGTACATTTGCTTGTTTTGCTTGTGTGGCTCTTCTGCTTTCCCTGGGCTGAACCCATACAGCAGGTGTATTTTCCACAGGTCCCAGTGTGTGAGGGGAGGGGACTGGGGATACACCCTTAGCTTAGGTCTGCAATGCAGCCCAGGCCTGGGATCCTGGGGGATCCATCAGAGATGCTGGAGAAAACTTTGGCACGGAGCAGGGGAAGGGCTCATCTCTAACAGACCCCTCTGCCAACATGAGGTTGACAGCTCCATCCCAGACTGGGCACACACAACCCTGGCACAGGAGGGAGGGAAGGGGAATGACTGAAAAGTAAATCCCCAGGTTCTGGTGGGTGGTCTCCAGTGTAGTGCTGGGAAGGAGGGGGAGTGCGTGCTGCACCAGGTTTGTGATGCCTGGAAGCAGCTGCTGATCCCCACACATCCCTTCTCCCTGCCCTGCACACAGAAACTGCAGGGTATCTGTTTCCTTGCAGCATTCCCTCCCCCTCTGTGATTTATTGCTGCCAGGAGGCTGTGCATGTGGAGGTGGCATAAATCTCACCCAAAAGAGGGAGAAGGAGGAAATTTGCATTTGCTTCCTCACTGGCATATTGAATGCAGCTTTCCAGTTCACTGCTGAAACCCTGGGCAGGTCCCAGGCTGAGGCACTTCCCTCAAGATTAAACAGGGCCAGCACTGGGGCTCCCTTCCCTGCTGGAGGAGGCTCTAACAGCCAGCAAGGAGCAGCTCCCCCACTGCCCAATTATCCCCAGATTAATTTCAATCCACTCTTATTTATATTTTGTAGTATCAGCCTACATAATTCTGTAGTATTTGCAGGCTTCAAACATTCACTGTGCTCCCCTTTTGCTGATCTGCCAACAGCCACAAGCCCTTTCCTCATTCAGACCTTCCAGCCCTCCAGCTCCTTTCTGTGTCTCACCCACCTCCCTCCAAGTTGCTTCCATCCAGACTGACAGCCCCTGTGCTGGAGTTAAAATCCCCCAAACTCCTACTGGAGGCTACAGAAAGCAATTAGGGAGATTACAGTCAGAGCATGGGCGTGCTGCTGCAAGGGTCTGGATGTCCTGCCACAAGCAGGCAGCCTGGACTAAGAGGCTTTCAAATAACAGAGCATAAGCAAACAGGAAAGCCTGGCAATTGTTGTCTCCAAGACTGCTTTTTGCCTGGAAGTCCATCAATGCTTTCCTGTGTCAACACTAAACTGGATACAGGACAAAGAGATAAATGCAAATGAGCAAGGAGAAAGCAAGGTGGATATAACACATTAATCAGAGGCAAAAGTTGGAGGCAGTCTGCAAACCTCTGCTCCTGCAGGGGCTGACAGCTGTAAATAGCATATTGAAGCCATGGAGGAAGTAAAGAATTAATTACAGTGCCAAGACCCAATCCCACTTCCAGCCACAGGCAGCATTTATTAAGATCTCACTGAGGCAGGAAAGATTGAACAAGGGACTCAGGGGACTACGAAAGGGAAAAGAATTAATCAGTTTGTCTCAGGAGACTGGA
Organism: Cettia cetti; assembly: GCA_013401135.1. NCBI lineage: Eukaryota > Metazoa > Chordata > Aves > Passeriformes > Sylviidae > Cettia > Cettia cetti. The sequence continues at coordinate 26,320 of VZUI01096906.1, forward strand.
GAAGTCAGATTAAATAAAAACTAGAAGTAAAATGAAAGGGGGAACAAGATAGTTGGAAACCTGGACCTGTTTGAAGGAGAAACTGGAGTCATAGCTGGGAGCAGTCCCAGGGGCTCCAGTCCCACACTACAGAAGCTGGACAGCTTTAGAGAACAAAGGCTGAAAGTTTGCCTTGACTTTTTAATAGGTTCAAAACTGTCACTTTAGGCCTCTTCCTTCCTTTGCCTGGCAGAAGGAGGCCAGGAAAGACATCCCCTGCTCTCCCACCTCTGATCCTTGCTTCAGTGCATCACCAAGGGGCTCAGATTCCCCACATCCCAGGGGATAACCTGAGAGTTATTCCCCAGCCTGCTGACACTCTCTGATAGCCAAGCAGGGTAGCAAGGGAAGCTGCACCCAGTTGAACAAATAGAAGTCCAAATCCCAGAAGCAACACCCTTAAAGGAACATTTTTGTCCCTGCCCATTGTCAGCCCAGTGTTTTCCATCACAATAACATTCAATTATTTATCTTCTAAAGTGTACAACATTTTCTTCCCTCTTTTGTGCTGTTGCTTTTCTGCCTGTCCCTCTGGGAAAGGTCACTGGGCTTCCACATTCCTGCTGTGTAATGAGCTGTGACAAACGCTGGTGACCAGGCCGGGGTCACAGAGTTTTAGAGGGAGTTGAACACCAACATCACAAGGAGGGAGCCTGTCCCCAGCTTGTGAAAGGGTGTCCCATTGCCAGGCTCCTTCCCCTCCATACAGCTCGGTGGCAGAAACTCCCTGGAAGCCAGATTAGAGACTTCTCTCTTACTCTTCCCCCTCAAAAATCCCAAGCCTGATATAGCCAGACATAAAATAAAACTTTCCACATAATCAAAGTAAAGAGTGAATGGAAGAGCACGCTTTGTCCTCCTCAGTAAGGAAACAGAGCTGGTGCTGCCCTGTGACATCTCACACCTCCACTGTTAACTAGCCCAGAAAAGACAAAACCTTCCCATCCCTTTCCAGTCAGCTTTTCCAACGTGGTGGTGGTGAAAGCCTTGATGCATCTCACTTTAATGTCCCTCAGGCTTATCGATGGATCCCAAAATTAGATCAGCAGACCCCAGCAGGCTCAGGAGTCTTAGCTAGGCTTGTTACTTTAATGAAATGCTAATTGCTGCTTCTGCAGACTAAAAAAGTGCCTTTGGTCCTACTGCAGCTTCAGTTAAGCAGTGTTAATTGCCAAAGCTAATTATGTTGCTGTTGCTCCTAGATACTGGTTCAGGTTAGGTCTGTAAACAATAAACTCAGTAGTCAGTGCCCTCGGTGCTTTTTGTGCACAGAGCAGGAGCTTGGCAGGTAACGGGGGCCACATCCTGAGCTGAGGCCACACACAGAGTACAGGACAGGACCAGGGAGGTGACAACCTCTAGACAAGAGACCTCACAGCAAATATTCTTCCAAAAATTTTTAGGATTTGCATTTTGGGGAAAAAAAAAAACCAAACCAAAACCAAAACAAAACTGATATTTCCTCAGTTCCATAGGTACAGGTTCTATTTATTCCTTTAACCAGCTGTCCTAAAAAAGCCTCAGATTTCTTCTGTGGTACAATTAATGGAAGCCAAGGAGCAAACAGATTTGTGGTTCACCTTCTCAAGGGAAAGAATCCCTCCAAATGCCTTTTTTGCTGTACATCCCACATCTGTTTCATTGATGAAATTCCCAGTTGAAAAGGTGCATTATGTCAATTGAACCAGCAGCATTTTCCAAGATCTTTCTGAAAAACCATTAGGATAAAATATTTGCTGGTTAGAACAGCCTTGGATAATTGCTCCAAAGGGCTTTCACTTTGCCAGGCCCCTTGGAAACCACTGCTTTGGGACTGAAGGCAGAAGCATCTCCATGTCAGCAGCTGTGCTGCCATTGCAAAACCAGGATGAACCTTCCCTGGGACACTCCCAGGGCAAACAGGAACAGCCCGGGAGAGCCACAAGGAAAATTCTCTTGAGTTTGGCCGTGCTGCTTTACTGCTCTCCTCCTCGTGCTAGACAGGAGCAAAACAAAGCAGGGAGTGCTATAGGTTGTTATTCTAGAAGGAACTTTACAGAATCCTGCTTAGGGAACATGCAGTAAACCAGCTTTTATCCCAGATCCAATTAACAGCTGAGTTACGGGACTCAAGTGAAATAAAGGGCAGTGAATCTCCCAGACTATTTACATGATTTATTGGAACACGGCTGTCTGCAGGAGCAGGCGACTGCTTCATGTTTAATTTATGAGGATACAAGGGGGTGAAGGCTCAGTTACCAAGCTGTTGGGGGGTTCCTTACCCCAGCAGTGCTGAAATTCTCCTACAACAAAGGCACTAGCAGGCCCTCTTGCTGCAGCACTGCTGGCTGTTCATGGCATGTCAGCTACAGCTTCCCGACTGGGCTTGGCAGAACTGCTGCTGGAAAAGCACCATTCATTTCCTCTCACTCCTTTCAAGGTTTATCTGGAGCACAGAGCCAAAGCTCAGACATCCAGAGGGAAAAAATAGATGAGTTCCCAGCCTTGCAGCTGAACTAGCAGCAAGGGGCAATGCATGTAGTGGGAGTTTTTGTAACAAGCATGGAGAAGTTGGGACTGGAGTTTTCTCATCTCTGCTTCTGAAACTTCCCTTTCTAAGCATCTTCCAGGCCAGAAAAGGATATTTGAGCTGACAGCCTTGGAAGAGCTCCACCATTTGATGTTTGTATGTTTGTAGAGGAAGCACAGAAGGATTTTCAGTGACAGATGAAATCTGCAGTCCTTCTAACACACCAGCTAACAAGATTTTGCCTCTTGAAAGCCAAACTATAAGGTTTCTATTGCAGAGATGTTTGATACCAGGAAACTGAGTGTTGAGAGAAAATTAAAGTGTCCATAGTTTTCTCCCACTGCAATTAGTATTCATGTAAAATAGCTGCTTTCCCTGTCCTGCATAGCAATGCAGTAGTGAGACCAGCTGCTGTTTCATTTTTTCCTTTATTTTTCAGAAGTAGCTGATACACAGCGATAGGAAAATACAGTCACAAGTAATGTGACTTTCTCTAAGTGTCTGTTTTCAAGAAAAGTGTTTTTCTGTGTGTGGTGGGGTTTTTTTAACACTTCAATGGTGTTCTGAATAGCTGTTAAGATGAGAGACTCCAATGCCATGTTGTATCAGTATCACAAAATTGGGTGCTCCTGAGGGAAGGAGCCTAATTAGGATTATTATTTATTGCTAGAGCAGCCTTAGATTTGGCAAATCCTCTCTCAGCAAGACTGTGTTCACTCCTAACCATATGTTGTTTGGATCCATCATTTGAACTCAGAAGCTAAAAGTACTTTTTCTCTAATGGGTAGAGATGCAAGCTCCCCTCCAAATCTCTCCAGGAGGTGGAAGGCCCTCCCGGGGGTTGCCTTTTTCTGTTAAGTGTTTCTCTAATGGGCTTGGAGAGAAGCAGCACTGACACAGAGCAGAAGGAGCAGAAATCAGCCTTACAGAGGCAATACAAAGCTTCTGTTCCCAACCACCTTCTCAGCTTCTCTGCTCACCTTATCCACTCAGTCTGATCTCTCATAAGAAAACCAGCCAACTCTCATGCTTGTTCCCAAAAACTGACTTAAATAATACAGTTAAAATATTGTTTGCAGAGAAAGCCATCCGTTAAAAATCAGTTTGCTGCATTTAATTTTCTACTGTCAGATAGAGAACCAGGCCAATTGTAAGGTGAATTTCAAATGGCACTCTGTTTTAACAGAGTAATTTGTGCATCCTGCTCCCTAAGATGTAGGTACACAAGTTTCCCCAAGCTTTGGCATTCCTGAGGGACTGCTGCCACAGCTCTCAGGGGCACCTGAAACACCACAAAATAAGACACCTGAGCCCTGTGGGGAGTTTTAGGCAATTGCTGTCAAAGGTGTTGTGATTTCTCATGTCCCAATTTAGGGGAGCTCAAAAGAAATAGCAGAAAACATGATTTTAAATGAAGGGTGAGAAAAGTGTTAGATTAATGCACCAGTAGTTAAGTCTCTGCAACAGAAAGTGCTGTTTTTCTAACAGTATTTCATGCAGTTCCTAGGTGTGAGACAATAAACTCTGCACACTCATCTTAATAAGGAATCTCTCTTGGGAGTGCCAGGGATTGGCATGGGCTGCTTTTGTAGGAGCAGTTTGAGTTTCACTAGAAATCAGAAGAAGAATTCAGCTGTCAGGAACACAGGGTCACATGAAGAATTAAAACCAAGTCTCCCAAGGCACAGACAGTACCAGCCCAATCCCCCCTCCTGATTAGAAATAATCATTTTTTTCTCATTTCCCTCATTCACACTCACACTGGCAAGGGAGTTGATGCTTGCAAATTTAGCTAAAAGCTTTCAACCCCATTTCCATGACACCAGTGCAGAGCCTGTTGCACACAAGTGCCAAAGGAAGCATTCTTTGAAATACAGAGGATTTCCAGGGTGCAGTTCCCTTCCCTTTGCAGCAGAGTTCAGGTAGGGTTTGTTGGAGCCACCTGGGTGCCCAGTCTCCCAGCAGGACTCCCTGGGGTAGAAGCACTGTTGCTGCAGAGCGAGCACTCAGCAAGAAGCCCCTTTCCATCCAACCTGACCAAGGCTGCCAGCAGAGAAGCATTAGGGGCAAAATGTTTCCTCTGGCTCTTTTTCAAAAGTCTGGAATGGACACAGCCTATTTTATCATATTACTTTAGGAAGAAATCAGCAGTCAGCCCAGACCAAGTTCTAGAAAAGTCAGTGCAACACTTCAGGGTTTCAGTTTTACTGAGTTATCCAAAGTTTGGCAGCCAAGTAGCAAGTGTGAACAAACAGCCATTAACACAGTTGTTATTATTATTTACAGTTGTTATTATTATTTACTGCCCTCAAGCATCCAGTACTGCAGGGGGGAGGAATAGGCTGGCACTTATCCTCAGAAACCTGCAGCTTACATTTAGTCACAGCAAAACAAGAGCTTCTATCTGCATCACGCCTCCCTCCCCTCCATCACAATCACAGGAGCTCTCAGTTTGAGGACAGCGTTGTCACTGACAGTAATTAAAGCCCTAACGAGGCCCAGGTCTTTGTTGGGCTGTGCACAGGGCAGGGTTGAACCTGACTCAGCCCCTCCTGGCAGCTGAATCTCCCTGTGTTTTGTGTCACAACAGGTCTAGTCAGTGCATACCTGGGCAATTGCTGGGCTCAGACAGGTAGTGCCATGAGCTGGCACGGTCCGATGACTTGTGATCACCACTCCAGACTTTAATAGTCACGTACAACTTTGATAACCAGCAATTGCTTGACTCAGCTCCTCTCCTTTCCCCCCTCCAGGCACTCCCAGTTTGCTCCTCGGAGCTCGTGGTTCTTCTTCCCCATCAAGCTCCCCCTACCCCTGCTGACAAACCCATCTTTAAAAACTGTGTCAGCTGCGAGGATGCAGATGGTCTCATTTGCATCAAACAACTTTTAAATTATCATTCAAATTAAATTAAATTGAAAATGCAATGAGCTGTTCCTGTAGAACTCTGCGCACAAAGAAGAGTTAATGAAGGTCACATTTGTAACCAGAGAGGAACATTTAAACTGTATCATGCTTGGCATGGGATGCCATTAGAATAACATGCCTTTCTAAATAAGGATAAATTACTCTTACAGGCCTTGTGCAGGATTAGTCCCTGCTCCCAGAACAGGCTGGTCTTTGGGCCCTCTAGTTCAAGGAGGGAAGAGCTGTGCTGGGTGCAGCAGAGCACCAGCAAAACTCGTTGGCCATGAGGGTGAGGCCTGAGGCATCAGCCTGGGCCATCAGGTCCTGCCTGCTCTCCATGCCTGGATGCAAAGCCAGGCACACCTGGAAAGGCCTGTGGAGCTCAGCCAAGGGAGCTGATTGAAGGATCCTCATGCCTCTGGTTGTAATTGCTTCATTTACACACACAGAACTGGGTGTCTTGCCTTGCTCTGTGTTTGCAGCCATTGAAAAACTGCTCTGTAATGGTTTGGGTGACATCTGTCATCTTCATGGCTCTGTGTTGTCACAAGGATGTCACAGAAATGAGCCATGCCCAGTTCTGTGTGCTGAGATGACAAATGTGACCTGTTTGGCTCCTTGGGAAGCTTCCCAGGGAGCAGCTCCTACTCTGATGCCAGGCTGGGCTCCAATAAAACACTGAGTGCAGGAGCTGAGCCCTTGACCGAGTGCCCTGAGTCCAGGCAACCACAGAGCAACAACCTGAACAAGCCAACACAAAGCAGAAATTTGTAGTCACTCTTCTTTCTCTCTCCTTTGCATGATGCTGCACCTTATCTGCACCTGCTGCAGGCCACATTACATGTTTCATTTCAGGAAATGAAGTAGCATTTTGTATAGGGAAATAAATAGCAGTAGTACATCCCAAATGCTCCTTAGCAACAAAGCTCTTGTTTTAACATGGGCTCTGCTCCACACTCAGGTGCAAAGTCAGATGCTGAGAGATCAGAGAAACCTGTGAAATGGAGAGTAATAATTGGCACAATTTTTGTCATCTGCACAGGCTTAAGAGCTGTTGGTTCACTACAGCAGTAGCCTGCTGTCTCAGAGAAGAGCTAACACCTGCCATCAAAAGGGGACTAAAGTGCTTTGCCTTAAATAGCTACCAAGGGTTTAGCTGCTTTGAAGTGACTGAGTGCATCCAAAATCTTAGAAAGCAACTGTTCTAAAATCCACCCATCCCCATTTCTGCCATTATAACAAAAGCAGTCAAGTCACAGCTGAGTGCAGCTCATAATTCCTTGCAGGAAGAATCACCAGGCTTGGTTTCTGAGCTGAGGACAGTGGCTAAGTGGGCTGGCCCTGTCTGCACGACATTGCTGAAAGGCAGCAATGTGCCTTTGCTTACTGTGAGCAGAGCATTGCTCAAATGCTTTTCCTAAAATCTCATAACAGTTGTAAATCTGAGGAAAACCCTTCTGATCCCTGTGGATGATGGTCTAATTTGTTATCAGCACAGCTGAGACCAAAATCTGGACCAGAGTGTTCTACTCAAAGCAAGCTTTTGTTTGATGACATCTGAGAAATGGAAACAACTGGAATTAAACTATTTTACATAATCCATTCATAAGATAGAGCTCATAAATAATAGTAGGAAAACAAAATGTCAAGCCAAACTGATTAAAAAAAAAAAGCTTGAAAGCTGCCTTACAAATGAGTGGCACAATAGTAGCTCAGCAGTGAATGGTGATTTACTCTCTGCTTTGTAAACCAATTTATTTATCAATAGCTGAAGTTCAAAGATTATGCAAAAGTTAACAAAGTCAAGGATATGTGACTACCAGGAATGTGTTACACTGCTGCCTATATGGATTCAGCAAAGGAATTTAAGGCTTTTTCTTCTCCCTGATAACTGTAGAACAACTCTCTGCCTAAAGCCACAGCTTCCCTCTGGGCATGAAAGCAGACTTCCAGCTCCAGTTTCTGTGCCTCCTCTTCACCAGCTCTGGGGAGTTGAGTTAAATGGTCCTGATCAAGGAGGTCACAGTTTTCTGCTGCCTTTTCCTCTGTTAACTGCTGTGGTACTTGATGAGCCTGTGGCTTGGACACAGCTCGGTGTCCTGACCCTGGAAAAGTCAGTGATGTTTCAGAAGAGATGAAGAACTGTGAGTCTGGCCACTGAGTTCTCCTGCACAGCATCCAAGGGTTGCAAAGAGGAGCCTTTGCACTGTCAGTTCATTTTCTCCTCAGAATCTCCATGGGAAGGGAATTTAGATGTTCCATTAGAAACTGCTGATGCAGAATGCATCAAATGCATTAAAAGTCCATTAGTTCTGTAAGGCTGCTGTTTGTTTTCCTGTGTTTTCTGAAGAATTTGGAAGGCCACAAGCTGTATGTTACCTGTGGCAGATTATCCTGTGCTGGCTGGCTGTGTGCTCTGGCTGCAATATCCTGTGTGCAATAGGGATGTGTGGCTTCAAGAGATGAGAGGATACAAGGCCCTTTCAATCTGCCTGTGCCTTTGAACTGTGTCACACAAAAATGACAGCAGTGGGAGACACTGCAAATGAAGCCCAAGAAGTTTAGCCCAAAATAATCATGTCATTTTGCATCAAGCAATTGTGTCTGAGATATTTGTTTTTTAGTCAATTCTGAGCTGCACATTCTTCCCTAAAGCTGCATCAACAGGTGTCACTTTGCTCAAATTATAGCTAGATCTTCATTAAAGTAAGCTGAAGATGATGGCACTGAAAAATCCATGTAGGATAAATGTCCTGGAGCATTTAATAAACGTGTATTATTTCATCAATTCTAATTTACATGCAAAGCATAATTTCAGGTAACACCATGAAATAGTTATTTTTAAGATAACACAAGGCACAACAGTTCTGTGCAACCCAGGATGATGAGGGGGATTTAGGCAGGGCAGGCTGACTAGGACACAGGATTAATCTTTGCAAACTAATGTCAAGCCAAGTGGGGAGTTTCAGCCAAAGCTTGTTCCAACAAGTGACGTGCAGTGATTTTGATGAATCTTCAGGACACCCTGTTGAGAACTGGTGATGTTGTATAAACATGCAGCATCTTGGAATCCTGCAGAGAGCAGGGATACACCTGGTACAGCACAGAGGTCAGAGCTGAGCGTGTGAGACGCTCATCTGGTTTGTTGCAGCCTCCTGGGAAATTTGTTTGGGTTTGGTTAACTTGACTTTTAAATGTAGGCATCCTACGGAAGGAAACTTCCCTGAATGACAAGTCTGATGTAGTTTAACAAAACCATTTTTGAAATGCAGAACTCCAAATGTGATTAAAATGCAGGTTTCCCAATGTATATTTCATCAAGGCTAACCATGAACAATCCTTTTTAAGTATTTCCTTTGATGGCTGGCTGTTTATTTGGATTCAATGAATGCAGGTTTGGTGAAAGAGGGTGTCAAATAGGTCAAGAGGCGAGACGGACACTGTGCCCTGGAAATTCAAGCCTTTATTATCTGGTCTCCAGGGGATTTCCTTTCCTACATGGAAAAATGTGTGGTAATACCATAGCAACAACAAAGGAACAAACATAGCAGGACATGTCTCTGCTGTTTAAGGCTTAGTAGACTGGATTTTGTAAATGACTGCATTTCCAGAACAGTTATTTTGCTTAGAATAATATAAACAATGAGAAGCTGAACTAAAAGCACAAGAAATAAGGATGAAGAGCTTTCCATCTTCTCCTTGAAGATTTTGTCTGTAAGGCAAAAGGAGCCTTATAAATATTAAGGAAGAGTTGAAAAATCCTCATTTTAATTTTAAACTGATTCCTCTTCCTCATCTCATACCACACTTACAAAGGACTCATCCTTAAGCCCCACGATAAACTCCTCACCCTGTGTGGGTAAGCACAGATGCAGAATACTGCACGTATTCTCTGCCAGCCAGTTCCCACAGACAAAATCTGCTGCCTGCTTGTTAGGCAGAGGGGCTTTGCTGAAGGATCCAGGGGTTAAATGGCCCTTGGGGAACAGAGATGTCTGTGGAGATTCACAAAATGGGAAGAGAGAGCGGCACTTTAAGGCTGGGCAGCTCCTGGTGTGGAGGTCCTGCTCCCAGATGATGCTGCTCCCTTGTCCTGTGTGCCAGCAGGACACAGAGCAAGGAATAATTCACCTTTTTCCCTATGGATTTGCTCTAGGATGCCACAGAAATGGATGGCTCACCACCAGCTGTCTTAAAGCCACATGCAAACAGTAGATCAACATGATTTATCAAAATCAGTTTATAATCACACACTGATCTGTCAGTCAGCAGCCCCAGAGGAAAGTTTTTGCAGCTCTCCCAGACCCTTTAAGATCATTGACATGAAATGCAAGGCTTTCTGAGCTGCCACCTGACCTTTCTTGTGACCTTCCTCTCACAAGCCATTACTCTCCACACAGTGGGCCCCGACAGCAAAGCCCATCAGCACCTGTCATGGAAGGGGTCTGGGCTAAAATCTCAGTCTGGCTGTCATATTTCAAACCAGCTCTTTATCAGAGGAGACCAAAGTCATGCCAAGAAAAGATCTCAGAGGTGTCTGTAAGAAGGAAAAAAATCCCTCCAGTTTTCAGGATGAATGGGTAACTATAACCACCTTTCATGGTTACCCTGTTTTTGCTGGAGTAGATCTCAGCCTGGGTTGCAGTGCCTTCATTTGCAAATCTGCTTTCCATACCCATCACAGGCTCTAATAAACTGTACCTCTGACCTCAGCCTCTGCCTGCTTACCCACTATTATCCTGCCTCTGATTTCACTGAATGTCTTTAAAAAGAGTGGCCAAAGTTGGGCAGTGTCCAGAGCCCATCAAAAAACCTAATGGGGAGAGGTCCCAACATGCCTCAGTAATTAACACGAGCACATGACTGACAAACACACTGATAGGGCTTCATCCAAAAACCTCCTTCATAAATAGGAGCTGCACTGATTATATGAATTCTCTAATAGTTCAATGCATGCTGAAATCATTTCAGTAGGCAGAAAAAGACATATCATGAGATTAACACTTAAACAGATTGGAAACATCTGGCTTTGGAAAGTGGATTGGTTAGACAGCAGCTTTTGCAGGGCTTTGCAGGGTTATTTTCCCCTTTGGATTAATCTGCTCGACTACAGAATAAGTATTTTTCTGACCTGCCAGCAGAGACAATATTAATAGTTTCTAATTCTTTAGTCAGCAGAACAGTAGGGTGAAAGCATGCTTGGGATTGGATAGAGGGGAGTCTTTATGATCCTCCAGCATCCCTTTAAATTCTCCTTCTGTCACTTGCAACAAAACAGGCACTTTTTGGTATGGAAAACACATGGCACACAAAGAAAAAGGAAAAATAAGCCTGCCACCTCTAAAGGCAGAACTGCACTCAGATTTATGGGGTTGTGGCTAACGAACAGAATAACAGCTGATATCTTTTTATGGGTGATTGGGAAAAAGAAAACGTATTTCATATACGATTATGTACTATTACACAATGGTTAGTCATCTCAAAGAGGCATTAGATGGAGTTTTTTTTCATTAAAATGCCATTAACAAATGAAATGGGTGGGAGGAGCCATTGGCTTGGTGGTGGTAAATGACCTGATCACAGGTGAGTAATAATAATTGTGCATCAGCAGTGATCAGTGCCAACTTGACAGATAGCTCAGATTTGACCAGTAATATTTGGCATCAAACCTCATTTCTATGCACCCAGCTTCCTGCCTTCTATCTTTATCACCCAGTGCATTTTCTTTTCTGAGAGCAGGCTGATTGCTACTAATCTTCCAGCCTGTAACCTAATGCTCTCTCTTTAAATGAAGTCCCCATATTGTTGATAAAGAGTCATTGTATTCGCTTATCTCCCTCCTCTCCAGAAGTGATAGCAGTAAATCTGACTTCTCAATTAACCTGTGCTGAATTAGAATCTTTATGATCAAATTGGTTGATGTCAGTTTTGGGGGGGTTTTTTTTGGATTTTTTTTTTTTTTTTTTTTTTTTTTTTTTAAATCTGGACTGCTTGAAACTCAGTGGGAATTAGGATTTGTGTATCTCACCAGAGCCCCTTTCAGCGTGTCAGACTGCTGTGGTGTACACAGATGAGAAGCCATTTTCCTGTCATTCTTACAAATTGCTTCTCTTCCTGAAATTTTCGAAGGAGGAATGAACATGGCATTGTGTTGCAGGGAAAGGAACAGAAATGAGATCATTTACACCACAGAAAAATAATGGATGTTTCACAGATGTAGCAAGCGAAGGAGAGTATGGCATAGATCTGTCTGTGAGACAGGAGCCAGACCCTCTACAAATTCATTACAATTATTATTTTAAATGTATTTTTCTAGGATGCAATATTATACGTTGGCATGTGGGAATGAAGACATTCAAAACTCAGTATATTTATGTTGTCTCTGTATTTTCCAAACCGTTCTTTTCAGATTAAAGTAATCTGTGGCTCACAGATGCCACATCCCATATGGGAATCTCATCAAAGGTTGGGGAAAAAATTGAATGAGTCAAGAGAGGCAAGAATTTCCAACCAAGCCAGGGGAAGGGGCTCGTGGGCTGCTGGGCTGGGAGCACATCCAGCCCTCCAGCCTTGACACAGCACCACCAGTCTGGGCTTTCCTTTGCTCTGCTCCACAGGGGATCTCTGGTGCAGGGACATCCTTCTGCTCCCAAGGCAGCTTTAGAAAGCCTGGTGTTTTACACTGTCTTCCCTCAATGTCTTAAAGTAGGGCTTCACCTGGCTTGTTCAAATTCCTTGGCATTTGACATAGATAAAGCAAGGTTAATTACAGAACGTTTAATTAGAGACTGTATCTAAGATCATCAAAATGTCTCCTACTTTAAAAAGCACGTAAATCTCATTAAAATATGGATACCTAAGAAAAGAGATTTAAGAGGCTAAATGAAAGCCCTGTCATTACTGCTTCATTTCCTTGCTGCTGTTTGAGTTTTGACGGGAAGGGCACTGGCAGATGATCCTACCCTGATTAATACAGTTCCGTTGAAGATTTCACCTATAATTATTCGCTGTAGGAACACAAGGACCTGGCCAGGTTTAAATCAGCATGCCTCAGATATCTCCTTTATTCACCACGTAGATATTTCAAATATTTTTCTTGTTCAAACAGGGATGTGTAGCTGTAGTTCTTCTAGACTGTATTTATCTGGCAGAACAGCCTGCACTGACACACAGAGAGGTTGGTGCAAATCAAAATTTCCATCTCTCCACTACAGATTGAAGCACAAACCAAAACTAATGCCATAAAATAAAAACTGGTACAATGCAAAAGCTGTGCCAGAGTACACACTTGCACTGACTCCCATGTGCAAGATATGCTGTAAAACTCCAGCTCAGGAGTGCAGACTTTTCCTAAGAATACTCCTTTGCCAAAAATTTCAACAAATGCTTTTTCTCTTTCCATCCAATATTTATGTTTTCCTTGTTAGATTCTGTTTAAATTCCCATTATTTCAGGACCATCTTGTAATGTTTGTGCAGTATTTCAAAGCACCTCCCAGTTAAAAGACATTAAGGTAATCTATGATACTATAAATAAGAGGCTTTTTTAAGGAAGTCCTTGAGTCATTTTGCTGTAATGACAGCAGGGCTCATTAAACAGCTGCATCTCCTGCCCAGATTGGGGACGTTTGCAGCGCCTGCAGTTCATGACAGCCCCCAACGTGACCCCTGGGAGCACAGCAGGAACAGAGCCGGGGGATGTAAACTGGATTGCAAAAGGACCGAAGTGTCAAAGAACAGCCTGGGCAGTGCCTGGGGTTCTCCTCCCTTCCTCAGCTCCTGTCCACCTGCTATGCTCAGCAGGGTGACAGTGCCCTGGGCATGGCAGCCACATGCACAGCACAGAAATCCCACAGCTTTTGCCCAGAGTCTCCCGAGCAGTGCTGGTGTGGCAGCACCTTTCACAGGGGCACATTCAGCTCTGTGTTTCAGCTCTGCTGGTTTGGTGAATTTATCAACCCGGGTATCAGGAGCACGGAGATCAGACTTGCTGTGAAGGGCCCTTTCCTCCTCCTGCTGGGGATGCTCACAGCTGAGAGAACCTCGCTGAGCACTTGTTCAAGGTGGTGAAAGTTCAACTCTTTATGCTACAGAAGCAAGATATTCCAATGAATTGATCCAGGCACACTGGGGTTTGATTAGAACTTTGTAATTTTCCACTGGACAATCTGGAGTGTGAATTTGTCTGCAAGTCATTTCACAAGGTCCAAGGGGTTATATCCTCCATGAGCCATTGAACACAGGTGAACTTTTATAATATATTGTTCTGTCAGCCTTTCACCGTGTGTGTACAGAATACCAAGCTTCCAAGCTGCTGAATTAAAGCTGTAAATTTGAGCTGTCAAAGCCAAAAGATGTTGGACCAGGCAGCAGGTACTTTTATGACATTTCCTTATTACAAGCACTGAGATGCAATTGTTCATGGAGGGCATTAAATCAAATTGTGGACGGAAGCTGTGACAGAAACCCCCCAGGTTCCTGCCTTACTGCAGGCACTGCAAAGTACTCACAATTAACCTGCCTGGCTGGAGAGCTGCAGAGGGGAGATGCTTTTCTTTTGGATGGATTTTGCCATCCCAAATGTAACTGTGCACTGTGACACAGACCAGTTGCAGTTATCTTAATGAACTAAAGCCTGTGGAGCAGCTATTCCATCAGGGACAGCATCTGCTGCACTGTGCCGTTGGCAGTGGTGCTCCACTGAGCTGCATCCTCCTAAAATGGCATCAGGCCTGGAGGAGCAACTACTTTGTCCAGACACACAGGAGAAAGAGGAGGGATTGATAAAATTAATGATGCTAGCAGGGTACTCCTGTGCTGAGCAGGTTATTTGGCTGTTGGTTGTATCTTACATGACCTGCAATAGATCAGCAGGTGCAGTGACTCTGACAGCAGCTCACCTGTCTGCACTGAGTGAAAATTTGGGGTGGACACATCCCTGGGGACAGCAGAGATAAACCTGAGGTGTCAGAGCCATTCAGCCAGGCCATGGCTTCCCATCAGAGCAGTTTACTTAGGCTTTGTTGTTGATTGTTTCACTCATTGCTTCTTTGTAGTCCATCAAATTTAATTCTGTCCGTGGATGCAGTAATTACACATTCCTGTTTTTATGAAGGGCTAATAGACCACCTAAAGCTTTGTGTAAATTAGTTAATGTTTCCTCCTGCAATGCTGCTGTTTGTCCTGTGTTGTGCTGGCAGGTGCAAAATGTTCCTTGCAAAAGCATATGGAGAATCAGTGAAGTACAGCAAATGCTTATGGGTTTTCCAAGGACAGGGTTAAAGGATCATGTTCTTTACAATATATATGAGCACAGGCTTTATTTTATATTTCTTCTGTAGCCTGAAATGCCTTAAAATTGCTGCTGAGAAAGCAGATACCTCAGAAGAAAAATACTCTTATAAGGGACATGGAGGCAAAATAATAATTTTAGGAGGTGCTTAAGCCAAATGGGAACGGTGACAGTGAGCAAACAGCCTAAAAGGAGCATGGAATATTGTCTGGTTTGCACTGAATCACAAACTTGTGCAGCAAAGTTTTTAGGCTGGCTGAATAAAAATTAAGGATTCTGTAGGGAAAGATAAACTGGTGTTGTCAGATATTAATCTGCTAGTCACACTGCAAGAGACTTGTGGTTCTTTGGAGATATCTGGGGCTAAAACCTGGCCTAATGAGGTCAGTGGCAACATTTCTGTTGACTCAGTACGTGCAGGATTTCATTCTGATTCTTTAACTGTTTTTATTTCCTGTAAATAATCCCACCTAGAGCTAAGAAGTATTTTTAAGTGAGGGTTTATTCCTCAGTCCTTAACTATAATACATTAATAAATCAGTAGCCAAACTAAATAACTAGTGGGTTTTGATTATATTTCAGCCTTCTCATTTATTTCTGGTCTTCCTCTTTCTCATGTCATGCTGAAAACAAGTCCAAAATCCACATTTTCTGGCAATTCTAGGATGCCCATAAGAAGGGTAACACATACTCAGTTCTCCACCAAGCAACCCTGCCCTGTGTTCAGGCAGTGGTGGAGGCAAAAGCACAGCATTAGTTCAGCTTTAGTTCCCTTCCCTTTCTGCTGAGCCCATGAAATTGAAAAAGCAAGGGGGAAAATACCGAAAGATTCCATCACATTTTCTCCAGTTTAAAGTACTAACTATCATGTTATGCAAAACCCTGAGGTAAGCCTCAAAGCTGGATCTCTTACATGGCAATTTCCTTGAAGAGTTGTTGGATCACATTTTTGTAAGGGTTTCTTCTACACACGAGTATTTTATTGCATCTATTTATCCCAGTAACCTGGAATTCATTTATCTGACAAAGATATTTCCATGAGTGAGCTTCCAAACACACAGAGGAAAAATATGACACATCTGCTTTTAGTTTGTCCTTTCTGTGGCTAATTTAAAAATGAACACTAAGGGAAATATGTGTCAGGCACAGAGGATTCACCTCATTACTAGCAGACTTCCAACTCAGAATGGAAAATAAAATCTGAAATAAAGATTTCAAATGTCACACTGCAAACTTCTTGATGGCAACAGCTGTGCCAAACCACAGAATCAATATGACTCTGATAGAGTGGAGGAGGGATTGCAATCAGCAGGCAGCTTCTTGGGTACTAAAAACCAGGCAGGGATTTAGATCAGCTGGTGAAAAATCCTTTAAATCTTCCAACTTGTTCCCAAGTCTCTTGCACACTGATCAGACACAGCAGCTGAGGCCTCGTGTCCTCCCCTGAATGGGAGGGGGTATCTAAGCAAGCAGCAGAAATGTCTTAGTTTGGGAGCTCAGAGCATTTAGAGTCTCTAAAATGGATGTGGGGCCTCTTTCTGCCTTTGTCAGACAAAACCCTAATGGAACTGGGACAAGAACAAGTGCTGTTGTGTCCTGTGCTGTGCTGAGACATGGGGGGTTATTTCTTAGAGGGAAAATGAGTTAAATGAATGGAAACTTCAGCCCTTGATGGCTGATGTGTGCACTTAGGGTTCATCATTTGCCCTGCCTACATGCACATCACTTCTGCCAGAACAAATGAGTATTTTCCTGATTAATCAGGAGCCCTCAGGGAACTGCTCTTTCTGCACATATATTATGATCATTAAGGAGCCTGACTACCCTGTTCTTGTTGCAGGCTGTGGGAAATGCAAAGCAAATTGTGCAAACTGCACTCTGTTTATTGGACACATTTCTCTGTATCTCTTTCAGTAATAGTGTAATTCAGTATCCTGAGATGACAAATGATGTATTTAAGTTCATTTTCCCATGCTGCCCCATAAACGTTATTAACTCAAACATTTAAATGCAGGAAGATGGAAATGCTGTGGGGGTTTTTGGCAGTGCTGAAGGAAGCCCCTGTCACGGGGCCTGCCTGGGGTGTTCCTCACTGCTGTGTGTGGGGTTGGCAGTCTCAGCCTGTGGCACGGGGGGTGCCAGCTCTCAGCAGGGCACAGCTGAGCAGGGCTGGCTGCTGGAGTCACACAAACCCAGCTGCAGGGCTGGCATTCCTCCCAGAGCACCCTCACACCCCCACGGTTTGGACTGAGCAGCAGAACAGGGGCAGGACAGAGGACAGAGCCCTTTACTCTGTTTGAAAGCACATCTTTCACTCTGCAAACAAATTACTGCTTAAATCACATCCGACAGGCTCCAGAGTAATTGCTGTAGGAGCAGTGCCTGAGTTTGGGAGGCAGGAGTGACTGTGTCCACCTGACAATCAGGGGACTCCTCCCACCCACACAAGTGTCTCTCTATTGTTCTGTACTGGACACCTAATTAAACAGCAAATTAACATTAATTAGTACCCCTTCCACCGGCACAACCACCTCGTTCTGGTGCTACATAAGGCTCGTGGAAGGCTTTCCACTAATGCTTTTCTCACATGAAAGAGAATTTTTCTGATATTGTCCTCTGCTGAGTCTACATTGATTCCTTTTCTAAAGTTGAAAATATATGATGTAGTCCTCTTGAAAAATTAGAAAAACAAACCACCCTGCAGCCCAATATAATAGGCAAAGTTTCAATTGCTGGCTAAAACCTATGTGAAAGGAGAGAGAAATATGTAATTTTTGATTACAAGACCTGAGCTTAGAAATTGGCTTCACTTCTCTGACCCCCCTGGACTGGAGGGCACTGCTTTCCTGGCCCTCTCACAACTTAACAAGGTCATCTGAACTCCCAGAAAAAAATCAAAATTCATAACTGGAGTTTCAGCTGATAAAAAAAGAGAAGAAAGAGATACTGATTTGCAGTTTCTTTACATAAAAATATATTCAGGGAAATATTGGGATCTTATCGCTACAGTTGGGGCCTTGAGTAGTTCATTTATTAAGAAAGTTCAATGTTTATTTGAGCATTTCAGCCCCCCCCTTAAAAAAGAAAATCTAGAAAATAAATGAAGTTCAATGTCAAAAAACCCACAGCAGAGCTATTCTTGTATTAATAAAACAATGGGAATAATACAGATGTCCTTGGGAGTAACTCTTTCTTACAGAGATAAGGTGGTGATTAATGGGAAATTTGTTCTTGCCAGAGGTGGCTTTCAACAGTAAGTAAATAAATAGTATGATCCCATTCTTGCAGTCCACCTACCATAAATATTATTAATCTAGTAATAGGAAGCTGTAATACTGCTGGCCATTCAGAGGTTAAGATTCTGAAAACACCCTTGCCCCTCAGGTTATTTTGTTGATGATGTCATTTACTATAATGACACAGAAAAAAAAAATGGCATGGCAACCAATTCAATTCAGTTTTAAAATAATTTCCAGAATAGAATGCTTATTTCTGATGGTGTCACTGCACCTGGTGAAAATCAGCTAAAGAGTTTAGCCTCAAGGAATGGAACAGCCTTTATGAAGCTGGATTTTAAACCTGAGGGAGTGTTGGAGCAAATTAATATGGGTTATGTCCAGTGGCACATGTGCTGCAGCAGCTGGACTCCCCCTGAGCACTCAGTGGGAAGCAGGACATTGCCAAAAGGCACCAACCTCCTGCCGTTCTCCTTAGCCTGAAGTTACTTGGCCAAGAGACAGAGATTTCCAATAGAACCTTAACCAGAGATAGGAAAAAACCCCTCCTCCACAAAGACATTCAATTGTCCCCATAGTTTATTTATGAATTCTGGATTTCATGGGCCAAATTTATTAACTAAGTTATTCTGTCAAGAAATATAAATGATGATAATTTGTTAGCTGCACCTCTTGAATAACGGTATCAAAGTGTAATAAAATTATTGAGGGGATTTATTAACCTGATGAAGTAACTCATTAAATCCTTCAAATGCATTAATGAAGGAGGAAGTGGGGGCCTTTTGGTATAATTGGAGATGGGAAATTGTGCAGCTGGGCCAACCTGATAAGAAGGCTCAGATATCCCAAACCACTTTCATTTAGCTGGTAATTTGGGGCATTTCTATCACTACTCTGGATTTCAACATGATGTTTCAAATCTAGGTAGCTCTGCATCAGAACTATCTATTTTTTTTGTTTTACTACTTTCTTCTAGCAGCTTTGGACTAAATTAAGCTCTTGTGTGAGATGTGGCTGGGGTTCTCTAAGACTGATCTGTCTGCTGTTAACTGAGGATGGCTGGACCAGCACAACCAGCCCAGGGCATTTTTGACCACAGGTTTTAGGAGGACATTACTCAAAGTTTCTGTGTAAGACTTGGTTAAAGAACACAGGGGTCAAACAAGGCTGAAGTTAAAACATCAGATGTGCTGTGCTGATTCATTTGCACAAACAGCCATCTGTGACAGCAAAGCCTGCTCAGGGGGAAAAAAAGCTGGATATTAGAAAAAGGGTTGGAGAGAATGGATCAGAGTGCCATGTGCACCTGAGGATCAGTCCTGGGATCACCTGCTGCATTTCCAGGCAGCTTTCAGTGAAGTAGCAGTTGCTATCCCATTTTCCATCTGCAGAGAGCATCTGGCTCAAGCCAGAGCTGACTCCATTTATAATGGTTTTAAAACCACTGAGTGGGTATGCCTGCAGTGTTCCAGTGTGCAGCATTAAATCTTCCAAGCACTCAGGGAGCATCACTGCTGGAGGTGCTGCTCGAACCCACTTCAGCAGGACAGGGGCTGCATGTGGCTACAGCTGTGTGGCACCTGGGCTGTGAGAGAGGAGCTCTGGAGCAGACAATTATTTCCAACATTCCTCGTGGTGTGGCTGATTTATGGTGGGCTGGAATCAGCAGCATGAAATGAGGGTTGTTACAGAGCTGTTCTTTATGATCAGGTGGTGGCACGTGAGCTTCTGCTGACTGATGACATTCACCAGACTAGGACATCTGAGAAACAGAAAACTCTGCTTTCTACCCCCTGTCAAGCAGTTTTTATGAGGAGATTTAAAAACATGCAATTTGTGTCTTCCTAGTAGTTCTTATGCCCTAGGAAAACTGAAGCTGGTCTTTGTAGCTTCAATCAATTAGGAGAAGGATGTAGGATGTCTTTTTTGTTTTAGGCATGTATTTTTCATGGTTGCATTCCAGAAAAAACACTGTTGTGTCAGGGATTCTAATCACCTTTCAGCCATATATGTAAAATACATGTCTCTGAAAGAGGTAATGAATGTGATATCCCTGAGGCTTGGAGACTGCTGGGATGTGAAGTGCAGCTGTAATGAAGTGAGATGTGGGCATTATTCTCAGACCTCCCACCACCACTGCTCGGCTGCCAGCGTGCCAGACAAGGTAGAGAATGGGCAAAGTCAAAATAAATTCACTGTACAACACTTTAGAGTAAGGTCACCTCTGGTGGAAGGCTGGTATTTAATGGCCACCAGCTTCATTATAAATCTGTTTTCATCAGTGTCTGCTCTGCTTAAATTGTGAGCCTTGGGAGAGGTGAAAAGATTGATTTAGAACAGACCTGTGGGCTGAGCAGGTGGGGAGGAGAAGGGAGCAAATGTGTCTTGTGGAATCATGACATTTCAGGTGATCTACACATCACTGGCTGTCTTTTGGACCTCAGCCCCTGTTCTAAATAGCTATTTAAGAACTTGGATTTGACAGGCAGAGCAGGAGCCAAAACCTGCTGCAGGCTGGGCAGCATCTCTCCTTCCCAGGTGAGCTGGCTCCAAAGGAAAGACAATAAAAATGTGTCTGTTCCCTCACTCCCTCCAGCTGCACGTGGACCCAAGCTGACACTGTTTCTTTTGCTAGGGAATGCATCAGATGGTAGGTGGAAGCTGCTCTTGTTCTCAGCCAAAAGATCACAAGAAAAAGCATTAATTTAAATTTTTAGTCATCAGTTTCATTCCCTGCTCACACTGAAGAACAGCAGTTTTGGCAAGGATAGGTTAATTAAGAAGAGAAGCAAAGCGCTTGCCACCGTGATTTCTATTTGTAGAAATGTGCATGGCTTAGAAAATGTGTACCATGTTATGTTTACCTAAAATAGAATAACTGAAATATGCACTTTTTATTAGCACTTCTTAACTGTTGAATAAAATGTGACACAAAGATAAGGGAACACAGGCACATTACAGGCATGATACATTCTGAACATGCTGCTCTCAGCTAAAGAATCCAACACTTAAATATGTCAATATTACATTATTAGTCTGCTTCTGTGTTTGCTGTTCTGAGAGAGATGAAGTGAGCATGACTTAAGTAATTTCCAAAAAGAATAAATAGAAAATCTATGTAGTTTTTGAAGCAGTACAAAAGAAGAAAATCATAATGGTTTCCAAATAAGAATGCATCTGACAGTCCCCATTTCTTAGCTCTCTGACTCTTGTAAAATTTCATGTAACACACTGCTATTTTGAGAAACATTAGCTCTCGTCTCTCTTTTACAGTCTGCTAAAGAGGCTGTATTTCTCCTAACCTTGCAGATGACAAAATGCACTCCCTTCACCATAGTCTACACAGTGCTAGATCATTTCAGGCTTTTCAAGTAAATGACACGCAACTCTATAACTGTATGATTAGGCCCATAGATTACCAGATTACAGCTATAAATCTTCACCATAGCTACCACTCACTTGGCAGAAATTGTCAAGTTTCATCATTTGTCCTCATGTAGAAAACACGCTGTGAAATGCAGCCTCAAAGGTCACCGGGATGGCATTTCCTTTTGTGGCCCTTAATAAACTTGCAGCTAATGCAGTAATTACCAAGCCCAATTACCTCTGTGATGGCTTCAGAGAATTTCTTTTGCAAAGTCTGGATAGTCAGATTCCACTCCCTTCAGTTAATAAGTAAGATAGATTCAGCTATTCCTGCAATTGTTAGATATTTCTGAAACAGGCTATTTGTAGCATGAGGGAGTTGTGCCAACAGAACCTGAGTGGGATATTTTAGTGGCACTAAAAAGATTTGTGTAAAAAAGGTGCATGGACACCCTTCTTTTGGTGCTAGCTTTATTTAAAATAACGTGTTCCTACTCTACCTCAGCTAAATCCAAATAAACTGAAATGGAAAACATTGCCCAGCTTTTGATACACACATATTTCCCCATAATTTTGCACGTATGTACATACATAAAAATACAGCCTACTATATCTGATGCAGTTCCTAAGCTTGTGAGCTGGAGTCACAGACTCAGCATTTCTTTAAACACAGAGTTTGGAGATATTGTACAAATGAACCCATTCCCTTTGTTAGCTACAAAGGGGTTTGACAAGCTACACAGCTCTCATTATAACTACATTTATATTACAGCTGCTAAGTGCTAACTTGTGAGTTGCACTATTTAGAAAAGCCAGAAAAGGAACTGCTATAATCTACTCCTTTGGCACCAGTCCAGCACTGATAGAAGCTCCTCAAATCACAACATGTTTGACTGAAATGATGCCAGTGGAATAATTCTTTACAAAGAAGAGCTAAAGTGTGGTATGTTAGAAGTGGCTGTGCCATTATTAGGAGTTCCAGCTCTTTATTCAGTTACAAAGGAAGGCAGCTACATTTTTATACCAAGCATATGGGCATTATTATCCCTTTTTCCTGCTCTTCCTTTTGGTTTCCTTGGAGGGAATAATTGCTAGGGCTGCTTCTTCCAAGAGTTTGAACTCCAGGTACCTGACATGCACCTGCCACGAGTTCAACAGAGCAGAGTGGAATTAAACAGTGTCCCTGTTTGCCTCATCCTCCAATGTTCAGCTGTTGTAACAGGAGGGTTTTAGTCTGGGATCTTTTATGTTTGAGAGGTCACTTTCCTGGTAATTTTACAGTCACTTTCCTGTTTGTTTTATTTATATGTAATAGGCATGTAAAAGGATGCCTGCTGATTTTAGATATATTTCAGCTCTCTCCAAATTACTCTGGGTAATTCCTCCTTTCCTGAAGTGGTCAAAAGGAAATCACAAATTTTCGGATAAGCCCAGAATTCCATCTTGTTTCTATTTGTACAACTGATGTGCAGCTATTACTGACAAAACCCTTGGATCTTACTTGGCACTGTCCTCAAGGGATAGATATGGAAGAGAAATATAGGTACCTCATTTTTGTATAAGGGAATTTATCCAAAATACTCCAAATGTATGTACTCCAAACCCTTCAGGCATGCTACAAAAATATTTGCTTGGGAATAGTGCTGGGAAGGATTGAGTGCAGCTCAGCCAGGGCATTGGAAAAGAGGTGATTTTTTGAAGCTGTCTGGCTGTGTTACTGGCTGCCAGGTTTTCCCTGTTATCTCTATTTCTGGCTTGGTGTTAGGCTGTCTGTGGCTTTGGATCAGCACCTGCTTTCTCATTTGAGATCATGTAAGTAAAATCACATAAACATAAAGAAAAGCTGCAGAGCAGCTAATAAAATTATTAGGTGAATAAAATGTATGAACCTGAGAGGAAATGTGTTATTCCAAGTCAACTGATTGTGCATATGAAGAACTGCCAGGTTTAATAAGGGAGATAATGGATTATATGTAAGAGGAAACTTCTTGATGAAATGAGTGAAAATTGCTTTGGTAGATTAAGCTCTGTCAATAAAAATCTTCCAAGAAGACTTAAGACTGTGACAATCTGTAATAGGGTTGGAATAATACCCTTGCTTGCCTGTGATTCAACCCTAATTCTAATGATTGTCTGATATGTCCCACAAGCTTGCAATTAATCCGTCATTGTCACAAGCATCAGGAATATAATACACCCCTAAAGTAAGCAAATTAAATTTGTAAGACAAACTAATCTTCTTACAGCACGTAATTTCAGGAGGACAATTCATGCACACAGCATATTTCACGACTACACATCACCTAAACATATTAACAAACACAATAAAATAAAACAGGTTTTTTTGTTCTCGGTGAGCCACCTTTGGATTTCCATCCATTCCAACATTAGTATGGGAGGATAAACATAAGCTTAGCCCAGTTTAAACATTCCTGCTTTACAATACAGAAAACTATTCAATTACTGTGTTTCAGATGTTGGAAACTCCATCAGTCTTGCCAAAAGAAATGGAATTGAAATAGCCTTTTTTTTTTTTTTTTTTTTTTTTTTGTCGTGGCATCTAAGAGTGTTGTACATTGGTGCCCTCTGCACACACTCCAGAGAACTGCATTGCTTTGCTTTGGTTTAAAATCAACTTGAAAATGGTGTGAGAGATTTAAATAATTAAACAGTTGTACAGGAGCTTAATGAAATGAATAAACCATCACAATGACAAAGAGTTATATATTATTAATTTTAGAATAGCAGAAAATGCCATTTTCCCCAACTAGAAGTG
Organism: Cettia cetti; assembly: GCA_013401135.1. Taxonomy (NCBI): domain Eukaryota; kingdom Metazoa; phylum Chordata; class Aves; order Passeriformes; family Sylviidae; genus Cettia; species Cettia cetti. The sequence goes on from VZUI01096906.1 coordinate 50,444, forward strand.
TCATTAATTCAGTATTTTCACCAACAATTAGCATTTTTTTCCAACAAAACCCCCTGTTTTTCCTAAAAAGAAATGTCCTCCTTTCAAATAATACCTTTTTCCTATTAAAGTTATGTTATTTAGAAACCAACCAATTCAGAGACCTACTTTTTAAAAATAAAACCAGGCCTTGGTTAGCAAACCCTTCAGAGGAGAAACTGCCACTTGCCATCTGGCTATAGGACACCAGGGAAGCAAAGAGGATGGGGGTGAGACTGTAACTGTTTGGGATTAGAAAGTAGAAATTTAATATGACTTACTGTTAAAGCAATGTGCTTGGCCTTGTCTCTGGGCTGCCATCAGCTGTGGCTGTGTTACTGCAGAGGGCTCAGGTGGGGAGAGCCCAGCAAGAACACCTGTGTGGCACGTAATAAACAAAAGAACACTTTTTAACCAGAGTTCACAGCTGATGGGAGATTAATCAAATTATCAAAGCATGTTCAAAAAAGAACTCTATGCATTTTACCAGCAAGTCCCCTCACACCCCAGGGCTTCATGCTGCAGAACAGACCCAAATATGTTGGCTGGCCTCATCACCTTGTGTGACAGCAGGATTACACCACGCAGAACGGTGAGATGCACTCGCTGCTGCGTTTTGACACCTTTGATAGTGATGTTTGTTGTTGGAAAGCCATGCAGAGGCGTGAGTGTTACACGAGGAGCCTAAATGGAGCCCCACTGTTTCTTTGTGTGCTGTCCCAGCTCGCTGTGCTGCTGACAGACAGCACCATTAAGCAGTCATTAGCACCATGCCTGAAAGCTCAGCTTCTGCGGATAATAATGGGGCTATTCAATATTTGGAGCCTTTGTAAGAAAGAGGGCACCTAAATGAGAATAATGAGGTCATTCTATGACATGCCTGAGGATATGAAACCATGGGTAACTTTTTAGCCCGTTTGATATGTGAACATATACCTTCAGCTGTCACAGATTATTTCTAGCCTTGGAAAAAAGTGAGGCTGCTTCCATTAAATCACACCACGCAACATCAGTACCAAGTGGTAATCAAAACACTGTAAAACACAGCCTTCAAAACAATTCTGTGTAACCCAATCAAAAAGAAAACATATATGGAACAGATATGTGAAACAGAGCAAGAGGTTGAGACAGTGTCAGAAAAGCAGTGAAAATTAACAGTTAGGAAAGGATTTTATGAGTGAAAGGATTGTTTCCAATTCTGCTTTTTTTTTTTTTTTTCATCGAATGAGATGCTTTTTGGCTCTGAAAAGATGAACAAACTGAAATTTTAATTTTAGACCTTCTTGCTTAGAACAGTGGCTGTTCTTGTAAAACTGGCTCACTTTCCCAACATTTCACAGAAGGTTTTGCACCCCGGGGCTATTTCAAGATTCCTGGTGCAGTGGAGCAGCCTGGGTTGCAGCAGGGCCGTGCTGAGCACCCCGTTCCACACCCCAGCTGTGTCAGAGGGAACCTACAAGTGCACAGGTCTGAGCATTAAGAGGCTTTAGTTCGTGGTTTAACACTCTCACTGCCGTTTACAGCAGCAGTAGGAAAAGTCTCCCTTTTTTGAGTTATTTCCCATGTTTCTGCCACCAGAGGAGGTGCTCTGGAATTTTCCTGGGTGTGCAAGTGTCATGTGGCTTTCAGGCTCTTCTGGGATACTCAGTGACCTTTACTGAACAAGACAGAATCATGGAATAGTTTGGGTTGGAAGTGACCTGTAAAGGTTCCCCTGGAGCAAACAGGGGAACCTTTACAGGTTCCCCTGAACTCCTTATCAACTAGATAAGATTGCTCAGAGCCCTGTCCAACCTGACTTTGGATGCTTCCAGGAATGGGCAGCCTGTGCTGGTGTTTTACCACACTCATCATGGAAGATTTCTTCCTTCTATCGACTCTGAATCTACCCTGTTTTAATTTAAAACAATCACCCCTTTTCCTTGTCTGGTTTAGCTTAATTTTTACTATATTTTCATTTTATATTGTTTTTTGGGCTGTCACATGTGCAGTTGGGGGATCTGCATTACATAACTTCTTTGCACTCAGCCTCAGCATGCCTGGTGACTGTCAGGCCCTAAATGCAGGACACAGCTGCTGAAATCTCAGATCCATGAGCTCCCCTTGCCCTGGGCACCCCTAAGAGGGGGAGCTGCCAGAGGATCAGGAATTGTGAGCCTGGATGCTGCTTGTCTGGGAAGGACTTTTCCCTTACTGGCTCTTGCAGCAGCATCTTTGACCCACCTTGTGCTTGGAAAGAGGAAAAGATCACAGCAACCACTGCAAAATTACTCCTGAGGTCTAAAGGAAGGGGGAGGCTGCTGGAGCAGGTGAAACTCTTGGTTCTCAGAGAGTTCCACCTCTTGGCAGGCAGCTTCTCTTTGTACCCATATGTGAGATACCCAGAGGGAAACAGACTTTGCTGCTGCTTCACTTTCTCTCCTTTTAATTTCCATGTTCTTCATCTTATTGTTTTCTACAAGGGATTAACTCAGCAGTTCCATTTGGACTAGAAGGAAAGGTTTAATTCAAATTATTCAGGGACTCATCAGGCTGTGTGTTAAACTTTTTGACTTCATCCAGCCCTCAAGCTTATTAAAGTGTTTTTAATTAAAAAAAAAAAAAAAGAGTGATTGCCCTTTTTTGTGGATACTTTTAAGATTAAGCCTCTCCAATATTATAATTGGAGTAATATGCATGTGCCATGCCTGAAAGGCAATCACAAATACAGAGAACAGTATGTAATGTTTGTTTTATACTCCTAATGTTTCATTAGATGTTTGCTGGCTATGAATTATCTATCAGCTCAAACATAACTGTTAATTCTGGTTGCTTCTTGAATCACTACCCTGAATTTGAACAAAACACTGTCCTGAAAAAGGGGGAAGAGAGGAAAGGGGATTGTTCCATGACATCTTTTTAGTACATAAAATAAAGCCTTTTAAAATAGAGTTTTTAAATACAGTGGCAATTGATTAGCAGAAGGGATAGAAAAGAAAACATGGTTTCTTAGTGCTGTGTCAAACAAAAGGTGGTGTAACCCCTCACACCAGGGTGGCTCAGCCCTCTTCACTTCCAAGGTGGGCAGAATCAGGTTCCAAGAGTTGTTCCTGGAGGATTTTAATGCATCTTTATCTTACTCATGAGTTATACCTTAGGCAGTCTTATTTTCAAAGTTGGAAAAATGGTTCTGCTGTTGATTCAATTGCCTGCATAAGTTGATACTTGAATATGCCACGGATTCCTTAAAGACTAAAATCTATGAAGTTCTATTAAAAGCCAATGCAGGGTAATTGCAGGAGGCAAGCCTGGCTTTGCAATGTCAAGATACATAAAATAAATAAATAAAAAGAAGATAAATGGTGTTGTCTTTCATGAGTTGCTCAAATGCAGGATGTTTAAAACAATTTAAGTCCGTACTAATGAGTCTTACATTAGCAGAATCCGAAAAACTATATTTGAACTCTTTCATTGGAAGTTTCTATTTGGCAGAACAAAGTAATTGTTTGTCTCAAGCACAAAAATGCTGTTGAGAAGAAGGTGAAGCTGGTTTGGAATCTGCCAACTTAGGAATTCTTCTCCTCTGGATTCCATTGTATCTGAACCACCTTCCTTTTTACATGGCTACATAATTTGGATCACAGCGTTTCGGAAGTTATTTAATGGCAAGAGTTCTCATGAAAAAAAATCCAACTTGCTGCCTTGTGACACCACTGCTGTCCATAAGAGGTAATTATGAAAAGGAGGATAATCAGCCAATCACAAGGGGGTTTTATAAGCTATGACTTTTCCCATTGATTTTAATATAATATATATTTGCCTTTCTAAAATAAGGATTTTTTTTTTCAAAGGAATTAATGTTTGATAATAACTGGTGTGATTTTTTTTTTTCTCCTCTCTAGTGTTCATAATGGCTTCTGGGCTTTTGGTTTACCCTTTTGGTTTCAACTCTGCTACTGTGAAGAGATTCTGTGAGAACTCAGACATCTACTATGCAGGAGACTGCCAGATTGGATGGGGGTACATGCTGGCAATTGTTGGGGTCATGTTGTCTGTCTTTTTACCATTCTTTGCAAAATATGCACCAAAAGAGCACATATCTCCAACTCCAATACCTACTATTTTATAGCATTTTATTACTGTTTAAGAACAGAACATTCCTGTCTACATTAATGGGCAGAAATTATTAAAGCACTTCCAGTTGGCTGTGTTGCTAAAGAGAGGAGAGGAGATGGGGAAGAGAAGGTCAGATTGACAAAGACCAAAAGTGCATTGAAAGTCTTCCGTAAGCACGAGCAGCGAACGCTCTGGAATTGAAATAGGATTGATCAGCAGCCTTTACACTGCTCTAAACAGATAATGGCATAATGCCTTAGACAAAAAAAAAAATCAGTTTATCCTCAAAACATCCGTCTACCTCCCAGTTTCTTTTGTGTCTCAAAATTGTGAGTCTTAAAAGCTTCGATTCGCTTTTGATATATTGTGAAATGTCAGAACTTTTATGAACCCAGTAACTTTAAAATCAATAGTGATATTTTGTTACAATTATTTTGATTAGTGAAGAAAGCACCTACTAATAGCCACAGCCTAAAATTAAGATTGATAGCTTAAAATAATTGTATACAATAAAAAAGTTTCTTTTTAATCTATATATATTAGCAGCACTTGCATATCGTAAGATCTGGGCACAGTTTTTACTTCTGCTCTAATTGCCAAGATATAGAGACATCTTCATGAAGTTTTGGGTAAAATTGAAAATTCTTTTTTTCCAAGAGCTCCAACTACTTCCAAAGGCTTCATGACTACTTAAGCAACAGGCAAAAAAATCCTAAGAATTTGTTTTCAGTATTTCTTAAATTATAATTCTAGGTGGACTTTAACAAAATGTTTTGAACTATGATAACTGTAGATTTTGGGTTTTGTTGTTTAAGGCTGAAAAAAAAATCTCTGTTTACAAAAATGTCTGTGCCCAATGGCCCTTATCTGTAGTGACAATACCAGCCAGAATGAACTAATTCCAGTATTTCCATTGCAATTCAGAGTCCAGATTGTAAAACAAAAAAGGGAAGAGAAATGCTATTGAACATGACTAGCAAAAAATCTGATGCTGTGTCAGAATTACAAAGGCCATATTTCATTAGTCTGTATGGAAATTTTGTGAGGTCTGATTTCCACAATAGCACTGAATTCATTATTATCAAGCATTGAAATAAGTGCACTTGATTGCCTTAAGCAAAAGAAACATTGGGTTCTAATCTCACACCACGGTTGTGTTTTTTCATTTAAAATAAAAATTTAATTCTAATTCTATTCTCATCTTTTATTTTCTATTATTTATTAAAAAGAAAAATCACATAGATTATATTTAATTCAGAGCTGTACTTGTTAGTTTTGTATTTTGGCACAAACAAGGTGATCAAATTTATTATTCTTCACTTAGCTGAGTCCAACTGAGTCCTGAATTTTTATTTTTTTTTAATGGAAGGTGTACATGAAGGGACAGACAGAGACATGTTGAGGATGTGTAAGAAAATGCAAACAGAACAATCACTGTGTTATTTTAATATACATCAAAGACTTCTGCAGTCTTGTTTACGTTCCTCACCCTTCTAAACGTCAATGGAACACTGCATTGCTTTCCAAAATAATTGTCCTGTTGTTACATTTCCATGCACTCTAAAAACAAATTCTGCACATAAACTTAGCAAGTTCTTTGAAAAGACAGATTCCAATGCAGAATTAAGTACACTGAGAAAGACAGCATGAGTGCTCTGCACTTTTGCTCACAGGGACTGAGAAATAAAATCTTCCAAATATTTAACAAAATAGGTTGAAGGAATGCCCTAAAGTCAGAAGAATAAACTTCAGTCACTTCTGTATATTAATGTGCTTTTCAGTGATGTCTTACACTTTTTTTAACAAACGGCTGAGATTGATAGTTTTCATGTAAGAGTCAGAAAAGTGAGGAATAACAAACAACATGCAAAAAGAAAATAATCACCACAAAGTAGAGAGACAGAGATGCAGGCTTTTCTTTCCTAACCAACCTGTGCCTTTACACTAGAACCATTATACAAGACAGGATCAATATGGTCAAGAAAAAAAATCACCCAACAACTGAAAAATGTTGAGTAGTGTGTATAAACTGTATTGAGTAGGGTTTTTTTCCGTTTTGTGTAATGTTTACGACTGTTCACTTAATGTTTCACTAGAAAAAGTGATTTGTTAGTGTCAAGTAGAAACTTCTTTTGCAAAGATCTAAACACTTCCTGAAAAGTAAAATTCTTTTAGATTTTTATTAACAGCCATAACACACCTAGTAGACAAAGGACCTATTCCTGTCATTACGAATTAACATAAGTTTCACATGTGCAGAACTGGAAGCATCAATCACTTAACTGGAATCAGTTTTAAATTACTGTTACAGCAGGGTCTCATAATTCAAAACACTGCTGAACCAACTCTTTTACTTCTTAAAGCTCAACTTCTGTTGTGCAAATCATCAACACATCAACATTCTCCACCTTTTACTAGTCAAGCTAATGCTTCTAGCTGGAGCCTCCTTTAACATTTTATAATATTTAAAGGAAATCAAACACGTGTACATGACCTCTACAACTGGATGGGCAAAACCCTCCTTGGAGCATCCATGCTCTGAGCCTGCTTCACACTGAAGGTGTGATGATAATTCCAGTGATCCTTGCAGCAGCTGGTAAAGCACATCCTTTAGATCTCACCTGTTGCTGACAATGCCTGTGCTCACACTGACAGATCACTTTTTAAAATAAAGACTGTCTGCGCGTTAAACTGTGTAAAAGCGTTTTCCTGTTACAATTTGCTGGACCAGGTTCAAGTTTTATTCTAAATATATAATTTTTTAAGTGTAACTAAAAGCTGTATTTTCCATTAATGTGTTTCTGCGTTGACTAGCTGGCTCCTTTTTAGAATATTAACTGTTTTCTGTATTTGACTTGTTGGATACAATATTTCGATTATTTTAAATGTGAAATTTCCAATTGCCAACACTGTATAATAAAATAATTTAAAAAAATCCCTGTACTGTTTGCTATTTTCTTGACAACTCTTTTGTTTTGCAATTCCCAAAAGATCTGCAACAAAGCTTCTGAAGTAGGGGAAAAGGAAATAGGAACAGCAGGAATAATCTATGGAAGTTAATGTTTGAAGGCAAAGGCACATAAACATGCACATGGTCCATCGTTCATTAAAGATGTTTCTATGGCAAAGGCAAGGAAGTTCTGTGTTCAAATAATTCTTGCTTTTCTACTTCCTCTGTGTCCTGGGAATCTTCCTACAGCTTCGGGGTCTGTTGTTATTTTATGCAGGTGTTATACTGATTAAGGTTTTAAAAAAACCATGAATCAGGTAACATATAAATGGGAACCCAACAAACACCACACAGCATTTGTTGGATAACACAGCACAGTGGTATTTTCAAATGTTTAACCAGATTTTCACTGGTAGTTTTGGTAGATGTTGTAGTATTGTCCAGCCTTTATGCGTAACAATTAGTTAAAATTTGGGTTTGGACAACCATTTTGACTTTTACATTTCATTCATAGTTTTTACATATGCTGTCATCTCAACATCTGCAATTTTAACAAAGTCTTGGAAAGTGTTCTGTTCTTGAGCAGTTGCTGGTCTTACAGAGACGCACTTGAAAATGTTCTTTTTTGCATCATAGGTTCCCATGCACCTGTGCACTCGACCTCTAATGAGTCGTGGAAGCTCACGGTCCTTCATCAAAGCATAATAAACACATAAAACAATTATATCACCTCACATGAAAGCTTTCCACATGGCTGGTTGCTGAGGGCTACATCAAACAGAACACCTTTACATCAGCTTTGTTGCTGTTACCAACTACTTAAAAACTAAACTCAAAAGTCTCACCTGTTTTTCTGAAACAGAAGCCTGAGGATGCCTAAGTAGTGACTATTGCTCTAAACTGAGAACAATAACGTGAAAACATTCAGCCTGCTGTTTGCACAGTAAATTTATGTTTTCTTTTTGCATTCATAAAAAGGATTGGAGCTAGTGGTGACTGTGTTATGTGTGGACACAGAATACTCACAATTTCATAAAACACGCAAGGCAGAGTCTCCTTTCCATCTCTCAGAAGGAAGTTCTTTGCCCCATATGCTCCAGGTGTCACTGCAGAATCCAGTGTGCCTGTCCCATTAAATAAAAATTAATTATTCCAAGATTAATTATATTAAAAATTTATGTAAAACTCTATCACTCTACAAATGATTCCTACTAAACAGGAAAATTTATTCTAACACATTCTAAAAACAAAGCAAGGGAAGAAACAGGATGGAAAAACTTGATGTTGGAGGATGACTGAATTGTTAATTTTGTACCTGCTTCAGTCACCTTTGAGAGCTGAATGGAAGGGAAATTAGATGGCATCCATGCCAGTATTTTGTGGGTTTAAGTATTTCAGCTATTGAAAAATTCTCTCTTGTTGTTGCCACAGCATTATTGTCAGATTATATTATTATAATCTACTATGCTTACCTAAAACTTCAAATAACAGTGGAGTTTTATAGGAATATTGGCTCCAGTGCTTCACACTTTGAATGACTGCAGACAGGATCCGCAAAGAATTCTTTTTTATTTTAGTTTTTACTTGAGATGACGAAATTTCCTTTCAGATGAAGACAAGAACTTAAGTTAGGCACACTTGCAATTTTAAAAGGCACATAAGCATTCATTTATTACGTTAAATAGGCAATAATTACATTAAAATTAGAGCTTTGTTCAGAATATACAAACAACTCCCCGCCAGTTTACTGAGGATTTTAGGCTATTACAGTATGAAAATCTCAATTCTAAATTTCCAGAAACTCCAAGTTTTACTAAGGCAGCTTGGGCTGATAAAAACCTGATCTTTCATCAATTTTCTTTCTTTACTGCTTTCTTCGTTGTGCCTTTCCTATTAATCCTGCCCATAAGTTTTACCTGACTTTTATCTTCTGGGACACAACCAAATTGGTTTTCATTCACTTTATTTTGTTGAGTATTGTAGTTAAAATTATATGCTGGACTATGATCCTGCAGACTTCTTGCCACAGTGTTGGGTTTCAGTGGCCACTGTCCCTTGGATGTGTCAGTTTTGATGAGCTGGGATGGCTTACAACTGTCAGGGTGTTTTTGCTGCTGGACAGTTTTCAAACTGCTTGAAAAGTTCTCAAACTTTCGAGAAGTTCCATTATCAGATCTTGAATTTGCTGTGTTACCTAAAGGAGTGTATTCATTTCTGTTCCTGCAATACAACAGTTCAGTATCACAGTACCTCTTCTGATTACTCATATATGTGATTAAAGTATATAAAAACAATGCATAAATTCTTGTTTTAGCTTTGAATACCTCCAAACTCACTTGAGTTTACACCAAATTTATCCATACAGGGGTCAGTTATTACATCTGTGCATAAATCCATCAGACTTCAACAGGCCTTAAAACCAGGCTCAGTTATTGTCCTGCCCTGTGTAAGGGATCTTTTCTGACCCAAAATCCACATATTTTCATAATTCTAAAATAAAATAAACAAGGTTTCCTCTGAGAGTGATCTTAAAAGGGTTTCTTTGAATGCTACAGGCATATGGGGAAACGTGAGATGCATTTTCACATAAGAACAAAAAGGAAGAATAATAGACATTAAAGGCTTCACCAACCTGCAGGCAGACAAGTTTTTTCCAGCATTTGCTAAATTAAACTTTGATGTATTTGGTGGTTTCATAAGGGAAGGAGCCATCGGATGTTCTGCTTGGCTTTCAAAGACAAGTTTATAGTATCAGTGACACAGCAGCAGCTTAATTGTAAGACACACATGGATTGTTCATGGAACAATTAACATCCAAATAAAAATCAAAAAAGAAACAAATAACTTGCTTTTTGCATACCCACTGTTTGCTGCTTTCTGCAGTTCATCCACTTCTGGGTTTGCAGCTCCCCAGCCTAATTTTCAAAAGACAAAGGATTGAAAATGGATAAAAATGGAAAAGACTGAAAGGTAATAAGTCTTTGTAGGCCTCCAACTCTGCTTAATGTCCCACAAAGAGGCTCACACAGGAAGGAGGAAGAAAAAAGAAAAAAGAGGAATTTGATATTTGTAATTATAAGACAACTTCTAACAATTAGGTTTCTTCTCTAGACAGTGGTTCAGTTACAAATATTGGACTTATTAGCAAGAGACTTTATGATAAGAAAACTTTTAAACTTTATTGCAACTAAAGCATAATGAAAGCACTAAAATCAGAACTCTTCACTGTTCTTTCCAAGCCCAATTTGAAGAACAGAAGTTCCTTTCTGAACTACAAGAAAGGCATCTTACAAATGTTTCTTCTTGTAACACAGGACTTGAATGTTGATTGAAATCAACCAAAAACAAAAGGTCAGTTTCCAGAGACTCTATTTAAATGCCAGTGCTACTTCATTTCTCCATCACACAAAGAGTCAAACTCCCTCTAGGCAAGAAGTATAAAAAGCTCAATTGTACAGAGGAGAAAGAAATTTCCTGGAGGACAATTTTCACACAATGAACTTTTCAGAAATAGCTATAAAGGAGGCATATAGCTCTTGATAAAGACAATGTCTGATTTCATAGAATACAATCAGGAAGTTAAGATTTATTTGGATTTAGAGGCAGTAAAAAACTAAAATATGTCTTATTTACCAAATGATGAGGGAGAGAAGTCATAACTTCGTGTCCCAGAACCAGTACCTGGTTCACTTTTGAGTGGATTTGAAGTAAGGGGTTGTCTAGTTCTTTTCTTCTGATTGAACAGTGGTACAGGCAGACAACCTAAAATTAAAAATTAAGTAATGCTATATTAATAGCAAAAGGATACACAATCCATACTTAAAACATGTAAATAAAATTACTTAATTATTTTACATTACACATAGGAGATACAGACCATTCCCTCTTGTCCTGAACATAATCCCATGAAAGAAACCTTTTCCTGAGTGACCAGTTCCCTGAATCCATCTAAAATCTTGCCCTGTGCAGCAATAAACAGGTAACCCATGCAAGTCCACTCAGGAAATGGGGATTTAGGGCTAAACACTGAATATCCTGTATAAATACTACATACATAAATGTATTATACGTGTTTTATGTGTATATAAAAGCACAGTGAGGTGTGAACAGGAAGGCACATAAGAAGGGCTGGTACCTGCTGTGCTGCGAGCCGAGGTGTCAGCTAAACTCCTTTTCATTTCTTTGCTGAATCTTAACAGGCAGCAACGTATTGATTACTCCAAATTTGCTGTGTGGAAGTCAGATAAACAAAGCAAACTAATTAATGCTACAAACACATCCAAATTTCACGTGATTTTATGGCAGTTTCTCTTAACACTGCGGCCCCAGTGGCTGGCATCATTTTGAACACAAGCCCTAAAACACAGAAGCAGCTGTACTGAATTTAGATCCAAAGGTCTTCTAAATTCATGCATGCCTAAGATGCAACTGCTCTTCGCAGATTCCACTCCCCTGAGGGAGTGCCCTAAGGGTCAGGGTCGTGTTGAGGGTCGCTGCTTACCGGGCTGAGGGTCGGGGCTATCTTGAGCGTCAGCGCTTACCGGGCTGAGGGACAGCCCTGAGGGTCAGCCCTGAGGGTCAGCCCTGAAGGGTCAGCCCTGAGGGATGGGGCCGAGGGTCAACCCTGAAGGGGTCAGCCCTGAAGGGTCAGCCCTGAGGGTCAGCCCTGAAGGGGTCAGCCTGAGGGATGGGGCTGAGGGTCAGCCCTGAAGGGGTCAGCCCTGAAGGGGTCAGCCCTGAGGGTCAGCCCTGAAGGGTCAGCCCTGAGGGGGTCAGCCCTGAGGGGGTCCGTCCTGAGGGATGGGGCTGAGGGTCAGCCCTGAAGGGGTCAGCCCTGAAGGGGTCAGCCCTGAGGGATGGGGCTGAGGGTCAGCCCTGAAGGGGTCAGCCCTGAGGGATGGGGCTGAGGGTCAGCCCTGAGGCGAAGCCCGCCAAGAATAACGGACACTCGCCCTCGCGCTCTCGCCTCAGGCGCTGCGAAAATGGCGGGAAGGTGATGCCCCGTTCCCACCCGCTGGGAGACACAAGCACCCTTTAATCACCCCTCGGTGGCATTTCATTAATTACCCCCGCCCCAGAGGAACCGGTGTAGTGTCACGTTCAGAGAACCCGGGGCAGGAGCTGAATCTCCAGAAGTGTGGACACAAACATGGCTGTAAATAAAACTAAGGGCATTCTTCGCCCTGCTTGTCTCTTCAGCTGCTCTGGCTTTTACTCATGGCCGGTTCCTGTTTAAAATCTGTGTGCTTGGCACGATTGGATCTTGTCCTGTTTTAGTAAACCTTTTCCTTCAGAAGCGTTCTCAAATATCTGTATGCAGCACATCAAACCAATCCGGATGCTCACTAAACTAAATATCCCACACCCTTTTTCAGAGTGTGAGTATTGGCAAAGCAAAGGAATGAGGGATGGTTCCCAGTGTTTAACCCTGAAGAGTGAAAACTTTCCATGGGAATTTCCATTCATTCCCGAATTGGCAGGTCCTGGGACACGAGGAGTTAAAGTATTTGGATGGGAACTGCTCTAAGGGGATAAAAGAAACTTCCATGGGTTTAGTTCCTAAACTAATGTTTGGAAATTCACTGTCTCTGTCCTAAAAACACTCTTAGGAGACAAACTTCTTGCATGTTAAGTAAGTGCACAGACAATCTCTGTGTTTCATTCAGCGCTTTGGAAGGAATTACAGCCATTACAGTGCCAGCAGCAATAAAAGATAAACTATATGTTCCAGCCCTGCATGTTTGCATTTTTCTGTTTACTTGTCAAATTGCTGCTGTGTTTAAATTCAGCAAACCCAGATTCAGAGTGTGAATTGTGTTTTTGGGTGTTTTGTCACTCACCATTCTGGTACCACTGCTGAAGAGAGACGGGTCAAAGGACAGTACAGACTGTCCAGTGCTGTAAAATGCAACTTTACTGCTTTGTTTAATAAATTACTCATTATGATTAAATATCTGACAGATCCTAAGCACAGAGTAATACAGTTGAGTATTTAAGTAAACAGAATCTCTGTATTAACTCACTGTAAGGTTCAGCAAAATCTGAATGCGTGAACTGAAACAAAGAGAGCAACTTCTGTAGAAATTATATTCCTGGCAGAACAATTCTACATAAATCCCATGCTTAGCTTTTCCTAGACCTACAGTCTGTCAGCCTGGGATATAAAGCCTTTCAGGCACTGGCCAAATATTCTCCCAGTCGTTTGGGTATAATCTTAATAAAAAGGAATTGTTCAATAAACATTCTTTATTCTCTTACAATCTTAATATTTGTTATGTTTATATCACGAGTCATATACCAATTGCAAATACTTCTGTCATTTACAACAATAAAGCTTATTTTTCTGCTAATAAGACCTTTTATTCTAAATGTTTTGATTCTCAGGATGGAAGTTACAGCTGCTCTTTGGCTTAAGCTTCAGAAGCCTTTCTGAACGCTTTTGGAAATGGAAGAAAAGTTGCTGACTAAAGTTCTTTCTGGGGAGAGAACAGAACTATTGTCCCATCGTTGTCTAGATCTGTTTCCTTTTTAATAAGAAACTGCAGAAGTTAGAGGGTTGTCCCTGGCAAAGTTGTTTCAATGTGTTAGAGGTCTGTGTAAGCAGATCCCGAGATAGAACTGGAGCCAGAACTCTGGGTAAGTCAGTCGTGGATAAATTGCACTGTAATTTCAGCTCGTGTTCCTCCTAATCACTGTTAAGATTTCTCAAACAAAAAAGTTTGTACAAGCCACGATGTGCTTTGAGGAACTTAGCTGTTCTTGGCTTTTTTTAGACAAAATACTTGATGTTTCAGCATTGTGTGCTGGACTGGAGCCAAGATACAATTTTTATTTTGCTGATTTTGCTCACTTTAAATCATTCTGCCATTATATAATATAAAAACTATGTAACTTCAAACATACATCAGAATACCTGTTACACCTAGTTTGCAGTGCAAAAATGCCTGATATTAAAGTGTAAAAACAGTGTTTTCCACTGTTCATTGGTACAGGATTTCCCTATAGATCATATATTATAAAGACTGCCCGGAGTCTTTAACTTTTGGACTATGGAACAGTGCCATTAACAGCCTCGGAGATGTTACTAAATACGGAAACTGAAGGGGAGGCTCCTTGGGGAGGGAGGTTGGAAAATCCCGCCTCAAAACTCAGTTGAGAACTGTTGGGAGAAATCCATTCACTTTCTTTTTGCATCTGACCTAACCAGAAGAAAGACTCTCCTATTGGAAAGAATTTTTTTTTTTTTTTTTTCTTCCCCAGAGAGAAAAGCTTTCCTTGAGCATGAGTTCCCCGTGTGCTCGGGTGAGGCGGGTCGGGCTCTTCGGGGGCACTCACGGCAATGAATTATCGGGGGTGCTCCTGGTCAGGCACTGGCAGCAGGATGGAGCCGAGATCCAGAGACCAGGAGTGGAGGTGAAACCATTCCTCACCAACCCCAGGGCTGTGGAGAGGTGCACCAGGTACATTGACTGTGATCTCAACCGGGTTTTTGACCCCGAGAGTCTTGGGTAAGAGAAGTTGTGCTTTCTGTTGTTCTGCTTTTCTGGGTTTTAAAATTCTTTCCGGATTAAAATGTTAAAACACAAGCTCCCCTACTACTTTAACAGTGCAGTCACATAACTGAAATTACTGACCTTTAACCCAAAAAAAGAACAATTTGCATGTGTTAGCAGACTCACTTCTATTGCTGGTAAAATCAGTCTCCAACCAACACATTATCTTAAACAACATTTTAAATTAGTATTAGATGAGCTGCATTTGTGTGGAGTACCACTGTTCCTAGTCAGTGTCATTATTTCCAATGTCTTGTGCAATTCAGTTTGGGAGCTCTTCTGAATACAATTAGACTTCTAAGAAATAGCAGATAAAAGCAATTAAACACAGACATCTAAGTATCTGAAAGAATTGCACAGAAATCAGGGAAGTGCATTTAATTCCAGTTATGTGCAGTAAAAGGTGAAAACTTGAAATTAGAAAAACTTGAAGCTAGAAATCATCTATTCTAATGCAAAAGCATGGCCAAAACCTCAATAATTTAACTGACTCATTATTTTAAAAGAAATACTATCTATAATTACTATAAAATAGTAACTGATTTTACATTTTTAATAGGATTTGATGTTTCTGTGCTTCTGAGACATCTATTCCAGAGGTGTGCTTTACTATATAAACATTCTTGGTATAGTTGCTAACCAGGTAATTCTGTTTCAGAATATCACAGAAAGGAATACTTATTGTATAAATTCTACAGGCAGTTATTTTTACCCTACACATCTTTCCATCTGGATTTTCATCTTAGAATTTTGTTGTTGATTATTCCATCTAAGATAAGCAGATGTTAACACATAAGTGTTGAGGGCATTCTTTTAATTGTTTACTTTGGAAAAACATACCAAAAAAGAAAAGGTAGTTTTGTTTGGTTTCAGCTGCTTTGAACACAGAACACTTGAAAAAACATCAGATTAAGACACCTGCAGGTTTCCTTCATATCTTAACTACTATTTCTCAGTAAATACTGAGAAAATATGAAGTTGCCTGAAGTGCCAATTACAGCACTACTGACTGTTTGAAGTACCTTCCCCTGGTCCCTTAAGTGTAGAACCTTCAAGATGACAAATTATTTTACAAAATAAGAAAAAGGAGAGTGAAATCTTGCTACTATTGAAAGCAATGGTGTAAATCTCATTAGCTTGAATTAAAAAAAAGTATTCATTAACAGTTTTATGTGAAGAAATGTTGACTTTCAAAGGCAGAGATATGGGATACACAGTCTCCTGAAATTACAATTTGGAGGAACAGATTTGAGGTAGGAAAATCTTCACTGAGTTTTAGGAATCCTAAAGGAATAGACTGGAAAAGTCTGATCAGATCACGAGAAGACAAGAAATAAAACAAGTTAGAAAAAACCTTGAGGGTGATGTCCAAGGTAAAAACATCATGGACTGATGTCTGAATATGGACTCCAGCAGGAATGGATCCAGTCTTGGAAGTGCTCTATGTTGTTGCTAAAATTTTAGTTAGTTTTATGCTTA
This sequence comes from Cettia cetti, assembly GCA_013401135.1. Taxonomy (NCBI): domain Eukaryota; kingdom Metazoa; phylum Chordata; class Aves; order Passeriformes; family Sylviidae; genus Cettia; species Cettia cetti. The sequence goes on from VZUI01096906.1 coordinate 66,539, forward strand.
GGGGGAAATTTTGGGATGTAAGGAGAAATAAATAATTTCCAGCCAAAATTTGATTAAATGATTCTAATACTCTTCTGCACAAGACACAGAATAATAAGATAATTACTAGACAATCATACTTACTTTCTTCAACAAATTCAGCCAATTTTAAGTTTGGTAATTAAACAGGTGATTTCAACTCCAGTCAATTTTGGATTTAAAGTAAAAAGAAAAGGCTAATACATATTTTGTTGACTGTAAAGCCATGGAATGAGCTTACTAATTTCTTTGTGCTGATATTAACAGCAGGCCAGTGGTGGAAGATATTCCATATGAAGTGAGGAGGGCTCAGGAAATCAATCATATATTTGGTCCCAAAGGTAGTGATGATGCCTATGACCTTATTTTTGACCTTCACAACACCACTTCTAACATGGGTGGTACCATTATTCTTGAAAACTCCAGGGATGACTTTACAATTCAAATGGTTCATTATATCAAGGTAAAACTAATTTAAATGAACTATTAAAATATATTATTAGTTGTAATGTTGTATTACTATATATTATTTTGTAGTTTCTTTGAATATACTATTTTTTCTTCTGCAAAACTGTTTAAAGTATTTCATTACTCATAGGATGATTTTTTTTAATCAGAGGCAATTATTAATTTGATTATAATATCAGGTAATTCAGATTTAAACTCATCATATCTTCATGTATTAAAATGAGCATTATTAAGACTGATGGGCAAAGAGGAATACTTAGAATAACATCTATGAAAATTAATGCAGTTTAATCTGCTTTCATACTGATCTGTCAGAAACTTGGATAAATTTGGGTTACACATGCTAAATAGTTAAACATTAATTTTATTAAATAAAGAGATGTAACAAATAATGGAAGTAGGTAATGACAATTTTCCTTTATCAGTCATGTGTCTGTAGAAGCTGTTTGATTCTGCTGTTCCTGAAGCTGATAAGTTTTGGTAGAGTGAGGTTTGCAGAAGAGCTGCTTTTAGTATAATTTGCTTGAATTCTGGTGACCTGGACAGTGACTGATGGAATCCAGGTTGGGCCAATGGTGTGGAATTTTAATTTTTTTTTCTCTTAGAAACAAGGTCCCTTCAAACTTTTTTTTTTCTTATTACATGTATTCTTTTTAAATGCTTATAAAAGTATATAAAGATCTAAAAATCTTTTGATTAAAATTATATGAAGAGTAATGGTGAGCAGTCATCAAGAAAGAAGCCTCAAGTACCAAAAATACCAATAAAGAAGATTACAATGAGGCTTAATTCACAATCTGCATCCCCATAAGAGAATTTGAGTCTAACCCCAAATAAAATAGTTGAAATCTGCTTTAGGGTATTTCATTTCTCACTTTTGGAACCATGCTGAGGAGATTTTTTTTCTCTGCTGGCAGTTCAAGACTAGAACTGTGCTCGGTTCTGGTTCAGCGGAGCTGCCTGGCATCAGTTAATGGAACAGACACCAACAAACACAGCTTTGTGCATTTTCTAAAGATGTCCTACTTCCTTGAGGGCCCTGAAATAAAGGCAACATATTGAAGACATTGTGTAAATCACTTCTGCATCAGTAATCTTTTGTGGCACAACATTTTAAACCATTTTGCATGACAAAGGCATTTTTAAACCATCTCCACAGAACGCTTTGGCTCCAGAACCTTGTCCTGTTCTGCTGATTGAACATCCCAGCCTGAAATATGCAACAACTCGGTCTGTGGCAAAACATCCTGTTGGTAAATATCAAATCTAAAGGCTCTTTCAACCCACCAGAAATGATTTTGAAATATGGCATTTTCAGATGTGTTCACTGCCTTATGCAGAGTGCTCTGAGCACCAGGAGCTGTTTGTTTGACAACATATTTACCAAAATGAATGTATGTGATTATCCACCCTTCTGAAGAGTTCTGATTTACACAGAGTTCTGGCTTACATAACACAGAAATCCTTGAACTCAACCCACTTTTTGCAGAAAATATTTATAATATATGACAAGGACCTGTTAGCCTTAAAACCCCACATAATTCTGTGCCTTACAATCCCTCTTACACATTAAATACTGACCCACCAGACATTTATTTTTGCTGTGCAGTGTAAGCAGGTGATGCTTGATGGTGACATTAAGTGACATTAATGATCTCCCTCATCCTCAAACAGGTGTCGAGGTGGGGCCCCAGCCACAAGGTGTTGCTAGAGCTGATGTATTGGACAAAATGAGGAAGATTGTCAAACATGGCCTTGATTTTGTGCAGCTTTTTAATGAAGGTAATGAGAGGTTACAGCATCCTGTGTTGTGCCAGTGGAGTATTTTAGGAGAATATTTTTAAAAAATGGGTTGGCTATAACATTTGAAACAGGTAAAAGGTCAGGGGGAGAATTAAAAAGTAAGGTCAGACCTATGTACTACCTAAAATACACTCTGACAAAATGTTTTTAATTATTTCAGAGTATATTTTGTCAGTGGGCTGAGATTTTTTCGTGAAATAGAAAGAAAATAATACAGTTAGGCATGTCAGAATTTCCATTATTGTGCTGGAATAGTAAAGATTAAATACTACTGATACTACTCTGTGCTGTGCAACACTGGCAAACAGACCTTTCATTGGTTTCCTCATCTACAAAAGAGGTTTTTTTAAAGTGAAAAGTAACATTTCAGTGGCAAATTTAGACTTGAACTTCATATGCCCCAATACTTGACTGGATAATCTTTCTACAACTTGGCTTTGAGGGGACAACCTGATGATTTGAGCCATTCTGCAGAGAATAAATAATGCAATGCTCTTTTTAACAGGCAGTTTTTCATCTTGACATTAAATTTCATTTATTCGTTCTAGGCAAGGAATTTCCACCATGCACAATCGAGGTTTTTAAAATAATGGAGAAAGTAGATTATCCCAGGAATAAGAATGGTGAAATTATTGCAATAATTCATCCTAAACTACAGGTAAATTCTAGAATAGTTGCCTTTTGTGACATTTTCTACTTATCCCTGTGTTGCTCCTGCTACATTGTTGTATATTTTAGTAATAAATATTTAAAATGCCAATATTGCCAATGGGTTTTATTGAATACTTTAGACCTCCCCTAGGGTTAAGTTCTCTCACTAAGGTCATACATGCATTATTTCAGGAACTGCCTTGGGAATCACTGAATCTAAAATTCACTACAAAGAAAAAGACAATAGGATAGCTTATGTTTTAAAATATAAACCTAGTTTTTAATTCTTAAATGACTGTGTGTTTTCAATCTGTTTTGAGCATCTGCAGTTTCCTTCTAGTTCACCTTATCAGGGAATTCTGAAAATGAGGGCCAGACAACAAAACTATGTATTAAGTTTAAAAGGAATTATTTTAAAAGCTTTTGCCATAGACTGCAGAAATTAGCATAATTAGCATTAACTCAAGAATCACATAAAATCTACAAAAACCTGAAAGTAAATATATTCTTCTTGTTTTCTTTCCCTAAGGATCAAGACTGGCAGCCACTGAAGAATGGTGATCCTCTATTTTTGACTCTTGATGGAGAAGTAATTCCATACCAGGGGAACTGTACAGTCTATCCAACATTTATTAATGAAGCTGCATATTATGAAAAGAAACAAGCTTTTGTAAAAACAGAGAAAATCAAACTCACTGCAAAACATCTCAGGTTGTCAGCCTCAGAGCAGAGCACTTCTTAAGAGCTTGTTACAGATTTTTCATATAAAAAGTGGGTTTCTTTGTGAAGTCCAGAGTCATTCAGTAGTAACTTGTGGGATAAATAAATGCAGATTCTAATTTTAAATTGTAATTTAATTAACCTTGCTGAGCACTTTGAGATCTATTGTTATAATGCTGATTATGACTCTGTTTATTGTTCTAATACACTCCTATAGGTGCAAAGAATTTATAAATATTTTTATGAAGTTTTTATGAAGAAGCTCATTCACAGTTCTACATTATATACAAAAAATTCATCTTTTCTACTTCATAACCCCAAACCTCAATAACCAACACTTTTTACAGTAGGTTGACCCTTGAAATTAATTTCTCAGGTAAACACACAAAATGTGGGACAAAGGAAAAACTGGGCAGAGAGAAACAGGGGGAAGGTGTGTATAATAAATGATATTTTCTGCATATGTGGCTGACCCCCACTGTGCTTAAGTGGAAGCCTTGGGGTTTATTTTGTTTTTATACTTACGAACATAAAAACAAGCTAAAAACAGGATTTCAGAGAAATATACTCCAAAAAGCTTTATATTTCATTTTAGTGTATTTCACAATTAATTCAAGCTGCTCCTGATTTAAGGCAAGATTTAGGCAGTTATTCTGGTTTTGATGAAGAGCAGTGCACAAACCATACCTGAGTATTCCAGAATGGAAATAAAGAATAATTCCATATAGGGAGACTTGTTCTGCATCTGTAGAGACAAAGCCTGTCATAACATCTTAAAAAGAGAAAAAAATGAGGGTTTAATTAATTTTCTGAAGTTTTTTTTCATCTATTTGACAAGCTGGTAATAAACATTAAGAACCTTGCATAAGGATACATGAATTACTTACTGAAAGATTAATTGTCTAGATAGCTTTCATATTCTGTGTTTGGAAAGTGATGTCATTCTCACTTACTACTAAATTTAAAGTATTTTTTCCTTGCCTTTGTGTTACTCCTATGGCAATAAAATAAAAACAGAGGGCAGAATGTTGATTGAATGACAAGTTTTATTTCCTTAATTTAAATAAAAGTGGTATAAAAAGCACAGAATTACCTGCTCTAGTCATTATTCAACGAGTCCTTGGAAAAAGCCTGGAGACAGCATGGTTCAAGTGAGGTGGCCAAGCTCTGTGGCCACACAAGGAGGGCATTTCCTCAGTGGGAGCTTTTAGAAACAACCCCCAGCTCTTTCCTGAGTTCATCCACACCGTTTTGTACCCTGGCAGTGGCACAGCTCATCCTTGTAGGGTTTTTGTGCTTTTCCTGTCCACAGCCCAGAGGTCTCGTGGTGTTTCCAGCCTGGTTCCTGAGTGTGTGTGAAGAGGTATTTTTTCCCTTTGTACAAAAACTGGCACAGAAAGGATCTGAGCAGACCTGTGCAGTCCTGAGGCAACGTCCTTCCTTGGCAGCTTTGGTGCAAAATTAACCAGCAAAGATCAAGGATTCAGACACCACGGGGATTTTTCTTCTCATCCTCACATCTCCTACTGAGAGAGCCAAGCAGTGCTCAGGTGTGACGTGGTCTGTGGGTGCACAGGTGTCCTTCCCCTCAAATTCCTGTGCCCTGCCAGAGCACAGCTGAAGTTTCCTGTGGATCCCATCCATCCAGGCCATGGTTGGAACCTCAGGACACAGCATCCTGCAGGACCCACTCTCACCATGCCTGTAAATATCTTTGCAGTATCCTTCCCACTGCAGGGTTCCCTCACGGTCTCTTCTGTCTTAAGAAAGTCTTTTGGATCATTTTGCCCACAGCTGCAAAATCCAATGCAATTCTTATTATCATTCAAACACAGAATTGAGTTCCCCTGAGTCTCACCTAAAATAGCACCTTTAAAACAGGCACAACATGAATAAGTCTGATGAAAAGCCATGACACTGAAGACACATGTTAATTGAAATTTAAAAGTACACAGAACAAATGTTTCTCCTTATATATACACACATAAAATAGAAAACTAAAAATATAATTCATAGTACTTGGTCATCACAGGTAGTGAAATAAGAGATATGGAAATGCATTAGAGTCCTCTAAATAAAACATAACGTCTGGAATGGCATTGCATTGAACTAATTTTGTTCACCTTGGGAAGAAATACCGACTTCTGATTTTTCTGAAGTGTTGAATGCAAAAATTAACTCGGAACTTCCAATGTGGTAACTTTTTATGTAGGAAGATGCAACAGCGTGGGAAAACCACGGAGGAGAAGTAATTTTGTAACTGGGGCAAATATTCTCCATCAGGAATTATATTTTTGCCCTGTTATTTCATGGGGAGGAACAGACACACAGTAATAAATAAACAGCAATAAACTCCAATTACACCCTGGGGACTGCACAGAGGAAAACAGATCAGGCAAAGCCACTGGGACCTGAGGAGGCTTCTTCCAACTTATGGGACCAAGCCTCCAGTAACACTGACAGTCAATGCAAAAGCTGCAAATGTGCCCAGAACCTTGTTATTTCAGAATAACATACTTCATTTAGTCATCTTCAGAACTGAAATGCTTTGCTTTTCTCCACAACAAGAACATTTTTTAAGTGTACAAAATGAGTTTCTCATGAGTTAGAGATTCCAAAACCCATCAGATTGGGATCATGATGACCTTAATTTTCCACAAAAGGAAGAAATATCTCACATTTGACCTTTTTAATCCAGTTAAACATCTCGAGCCAAGTTTGAGGAGCATCAGGCAAACTTGGACAGCAAGAGTTTGAGAGGCTCAGAATTGACCCAGTGAAATAATCCCATTTATTTCAGCTCAGCTGCTCTGAATAAATGGGTTCAAGCCATCAGACTGTATCACTGAAAGTTTGTGTTCCAGCTGGCTACAGCTGTCCAAAACAGCCACAAAGCTTTCAGCATCCACTGCTGATGCTTTTAACCTTCAGAAGAGCCACACGTCAAGCACAGCACAACTAAACAGAAGTTTCAGGCAAATCATCCATTTCTTCAAACGTATTCAGGGTGTTTTTGCTATTAGTTCTTGAATTATCTTGAATTTTGCTTGGATCTGCAAAAAAATGCATTGTAAACAAAACAGGATATGGTAGAAACTGTATAGGCAAGATCAGAGTTTTGCACCTTTTTTCTTTGTTGTTAAAAACATGTATTAAATAGCAAGCTCTCAGTTTGCTACCATATCTTCTACAGAAATTTTTCACCCCAGAGGGAGCTCATTTCTCCAGGACACTCCTGCCCTGGCAGTAGATGGATGTCTTGGATTTCCTGGCCAACATTTATGTCATCCAATATATATATTACAAAACTTGTTTATCACCAACCCTTTCTCCAAGTCTTTAAAAGTAATTTAACACCACTGCCATATTAACCATTAGTTTCTCTAGCAATAATGTGTGGCTTAATATAAGAGTTTATATTTTTAAAGGTATAAAACTGTATCAAAAAGCATTTCTAAGAAGGAAAGATTCTGCAAATAGGGTGTCACAAAATTTCAGAGTACCTGTTGGCCCTGGATCTTCATTAATGAATGAAACATGGGTTTTCCACTCGGTCCATTTCACTTCATTAATCCTGTTTACATTGTACATAAATTGTGTTATCTCCATGCATAATCCCCTGGCTACATCACTGATCTTCCCCCTCTAATACATCCTGGGATTGTCACACTTTACCACCTGCCTTGCTGGCACTAAAAGCCTGAATGTCTCCTGCCCTGTCAGGCACTATATGAAGGTGAGAATAACACCAAGACTACTTCCTAATTTCACACATTGTTAGTACAGTCTTAAAATATTTAAGTATTTTTCATTAAACAGCACAGTTCTTTAATATGGTAATCATCAATTACCAATCAACTTAACTGTGATTGCTTTTAAGCTGACATTCAAAGGAGATTATGATAAAGTGACATTTACTGCAAGCAGATTTGATGCTTCTACAGTAGAACATATGAAGATGAAAATCTTTCTTACCAAACCATTGCCTACATAAAAATTCATTCATTTTCCCTATTTAAACAACTGGTTACAACTAAAAACAAAACCCAAATTATATTTTTGTGCATCTATCAAAATTTTTAGAGATAATGGAAATATTTTAAAGAGGATTTTGAGGAGAAATAAGCAGAATAAAGAGAGTGTAGTTGATAGCACATTATTCCATCTTTGCTTTACCTTAAACACACCCTGGTGTCATTTTCAGCCACTTTACACCGTTCTCCCAGCTGGAATTTTTTCCTCAGGCATTTTGGTAAGAATTTTTCAAATTCCAAAATAGTCCTGGCTCTCTGTTGGCAGTAAATAGCAAAATGAGTATGGTTAGCCATGGTCTGACTTCACAGCATGCACAGTTTGCAGTTTATAACAGGTCAAGCCTCCACCCACAGCCAACACCAAAAACAGCAAATCACGGACAATTTGTGCGAACAGGGATTCAGATTCCTGGAAAAACAGTGAAACACATCATCCTGTGACATATTCAGGGGAATGAAGGTCATGACAGTGCCTGGGTTGGAAATCCAAGCCATAATATCCCCTTTAGGATTGTTAATTTCAAAGTCACTACAATTCTCTAATACTGGAATTACTTATTTCTATTATTCACATGCAAAACCAAATGAGGATTTTCTTTAACACTTAACCTGTTGTGTCTGCATGAGGGTTTTAGCCCAAGCCCCTCCCAAACAAACCTGGAGTTTCCAGATGTGCTCACTCTCCTTAGAAATATCCTCCACTGTTTCTCCCATTAACGCAATTAGCATGTTCAAGAGAAGAACAAAAGTCAGCACAACAAAAGTTATGAGGAGCAGGAGAAACAGGACAGGGTACTTGGAGTTCTGCTGGATCTCCAGGTCACCCAGTCCTAGGGTGAGCTTGAAAAGATCCATCAGGACAGGTCCCAGGCTGCTGTTGGAATGGCATTCCCCGCCCTCCTGGCACGTCTCGATCAGGGCAGCGAGAGCTGAGAAGAAAGCACAAGGGAATTTCAGTCACCATCATTATTTAGGAATACAGGGCATTTCATCCCAAAGAATTCAAATTGCTTAAGAGAGCCAGAGCTGCCCAGCCACACAGAGCAGCCTGGTGGCAGTTCCAGGAAGCAGAAGGAGCCCACATCCAAATGGAATTCCAGGGATTTGAGAGCAAGGCAAATGGCTCATCTGTTCACATTTAAGCTTAACATCCAGAAGAAACCCCAACATGAGCTCTCATGAAAACAGGGTTCTTATTCAGAATAATGCTGAAATTTTTACTCACACAGAGCATCAGTGCTTTTCTCCAGTAATATTTACCTACGCCAAATCCCAGCAAAAACACGATATAGACAACTAAAAACTTTATCACATCTTGCAGGATGACCTGAAAATGGAATGAAACAGTTGACAGAAATTAAAATTCAGAACTAGCTTTGGGCTTTTGAATTCTGCAGGGATACAGGTGAGGCACACTCTAAAACATCAGACTGCTTTCCTTGAGCAAACAAACCCAAAGGTCTGATTTTTATCTCAAGCCTGGTGAGTTCTCTGAGAGTGACTAATTCTGTACTATACAGACATTACAGATTATGATGCAATTAAATTGCAGAACTACATTAGCTGGAAAAAAGGCAAGCTACTCACATATTTAATATAATAAAAATGTCAATATTAGAATATAAACTAGTTCCTGCTGTTGAAGAAGAACAAAGAGTGTGTTCTGCTGAAATAATGCATAAAACCTGGAAATAAGACATTTCAAAATGAACTATAAAATAGATATTATTGCTGAATATACTTGATTTGGATTGTAGAACAATGGAGTATCATCAGGCAGGTAAAACAAAAGAAAAACTTACCTTTTGAATCATCACACTGTAAATGCCCATGGACTGGAAACCTCTGGTGAAATAGAGCATATTGGCCCAGCCAAGGGCCATTGCCAAAACAAGACACACCAGGTGTTCTTTGTAGGAAAACAAGTACAAAAAGACAGAGAAGATCACAAGCAAAGCTTGTATAAAACTGTTAAAAAACAAACATATATGTAAAAGAGAAATTACTAGCACAAAACCAACAACAGAATGGAAAAACACGAAAACAAGATTTCTTTGCTCTTTAAGCTTAATTTGTAATTTCATGCTGCTTTTTTATTCTCCCCATGAAATTGGCATTATAGTTTAATAATAAAATAGGTTGGTGCAAGTGGTACAAGTATATTAACATATAAGGATTATATTTATTAAAGCTTAATTTAGGTAAACTATTCTCCCCAAAACAGCTGCTCAATGCAGATTTTGCTGACAGAGACATTAACAATCCTTACAATACCTTACAAGCCATTTAATTGCAGTTTTAGCTTAATGAATTGATAGAATCATTACGGATTTTCCACAAACAGGGAAGACACTGGCAGGTGGAAAAAAATCCACTCCATGCACATCAGCCCTGGTATTGTTACTGACAGTGCAACCAATAGTTTGTGTCATAGAAAAGCTGCAGGTAAACTTACATCCATCCCTCTATAACTGATAATTTTGATTTAAAAAGTGAATATCTGCTACAGGAGTACATTATCTGTGACCATGAGATAGATAATTCTATGTATAGTGGGGAAAAAAAAAAAATATATATATACATGTCAGACTTACAATGCAAAGTGGAACCAGGCATCAGAGAGAATGGACTGCAGGTCTGAGGGTCTGAGCAGGAAGATGGCCACACTCTGTGCAGGCAGAAACAGAAGATACAGGCATGGTGGAAGAGAAAACAGACCTCAAAATCTGTTTTTCAAAATAATTTAACTGGTGTTCTACACTAATCCATCTACTAATAAGATGTGGTTAACTTCCAGAATGATTTTTTTCATAGGGCTGTAAATTCAAAGGTTAAAATTCTGTCATCTCTGGCATAATTTAAGTTACTGGTTTTAATTACTTACAGTACATGGTAAAATTATACCATGGGATTTTTTTTTTCATTACTACTTGCAATTATTTTGTCCTTAAAGCCAGTAATTTGACAATACTGATATTATACAAATACCAGATCTCTTCATTGACAATTTGAAAAGCAAATATCCTTATATTTGTTTCACAGTTGTTCTAAAATATATTACCAGGGTCATTCTGAATAAGTGATTGTGCCAAAGATTTGAAAATTACACATATCAAAGATACTCCATGTGTATTACCAATATCATCATCAGCATATTCATAAATTTAGAGAAGTTCTTTACAAATTAGCTGTATAGTTGTTACTTAGAAAAATACTTACCTCTTTTATGGCTAAAAATATTGCTCCTAACATAACCATCACCTGTCCTGACAACTGCAGCCACCCCACTCCTCGGGTCAGAGCCAGTGGATAAGGAGGAGCCTGCAGGACAAATCCAGAAGGAAAATCTCAGTTCCATCCCTGAAGGGTAAAAGGCAAAGCAACAGAAACCCTGTAACTCTCTGGGTTCACAATTTCTTCTCTTCCAGGGAGAATTTTCTTGATGTGTTTTCACAATCAGCCCCTAACAGAGCTGTTTGAAATACCAGAAGTTTCTTTCTTAAAGGAAAAACAAAATACCTTCTTCCCACCTTTAGAAATTTCACAGTCTTTGTACCATGTATTTGTATTTTAGGTCACTTCCCCAAAATGCAAATCTGATGCTCCCACACTGATGTGGGAGAATGAGGTCTCTCTATATGTAGATATTCTAAATATCTGGTCTTGTTTTAGTCTTTTAATTACAATTCAGGAAATACTGTTGCCTTTTAAGTCAGTAAAATTTGGTGAGATTCAGCTGCTGTACTCACTTCATTTTCATTAGGCCTGTGGTAGGAAACCAATGTTAATGTAACATTATAGAGGAAATAAAAACAGCAGGACATGAAAAACATGTGCCGTGCAAACTTCTTCCATTTCATCCTCAGTAGTGAGTTCAGAGGCTCCAAAGTCAGCATTTCATGACGATTCTGAGGAAAAAAAATTAAAAAAAAAATATTTTCAACTTGCTGCCTGTAAGGAAACTGAGTTTTAGCTGTGAATTTTATGTATTTCATTCCATGCTATCCTTGCTTTTCTAGAAACACCTCTGTGCTCAGGGATGTGCCAGACCACCCTAAAATGGGACAAAGGGACAATTCCTCTTCCTGCTGGGATAAGCTGCCATTTCCAGCCTGGGGAATTATGACTGAGCTAAAACTCTCCTGTGAACTCCAGGTTCTGCTTCCTCTGGGAGTTTTGTGGTAGGATTTGAATTCAGCAAATTTTATATAAAAATAAGCAACTTACACCAATATTTGTATTATAGACAATGATTTCCAGCACTGAGTTGTCAGCAGTGGTGTCCAGCTCTGTCAGATCATACAGAGAAGACTGAACAGGACCATAAGCCCAGTCTGTGAATTTTCTTGACAGGCTCCTGTTTGGCTTCTCTCTGATCTCTCTGCTCAGGATGTACTTCAGGATCTAAAACATGAACAGACCATTTGTCAGCAGCTGTTTTGTTCGTGGGAAAGGAGAAAGCACATGAATATACTTGCCCAAACTCCCACCTTTTACCTATAACATTTGGTACAGTTGTGCAATTTAATGTATTTGTAGTTGTGTTACTCAGTGAGGGGTGCTGGAGGTGAAAAACCTCTAAAAAATAAGTTTGGTGTTTTTAATGCCTGCAGATTTTCTGTCAGAGATGTTTTTCTAAAGGATGAGAGCACAATTTTCCATGTGTTTATTTATGCCTTCCTTGAACTGAATTACTTTCTAAACCATCCCATTGCCAATTCTTTACACTACAGTTGATTTATGCAAACCAAATTCTACAGCAGTACAACAGAGCAGTTCAAGTGAGTTTTCTGAAATTGTTTGGTGGTAAATGCAGAATTTCTGTACAGCAGAAGGCTGCTTCTAAACAGCTTGTGTAGTTTGTACAGAGGAAGGGAGTTGCAGAGAAACCTTGAAGCATAAAAACAACCCTGCAGTGGAAATATTTGTGTTTTGAACAAAATTAGCTCACCAAATACTGATACAAAACAGCATAGCCAGCATGGAAAGAGATGTGTCAGAGCAGAAGTTTCTCTTAGATACTCCTGAAATCACACCCACCTCTAATTTCCCCGTTTTTGCAGCTAATTGCAGTGGTGTCAGACCCTCCTTATTCTTGGTTGTTTCCAGATTTCTGTCTTTACTTTTCAGCAGAATCATGTCATACATTCTGATCACAAAGTCATTCTGTGTTCTGGAGTCCTCTGCCACAGTAACTAATGCATGGAGGATGTTGTTTCCTCTGGAATCCTGAGAGGAAATATTAGTCCTGGCATTGTCCATTAACAGCTCAATTATGTCTGGTTGGTTGGTACAAGCTGCTAAAGCCAGTGCAGTCTCACCTACAGAATGCAACAAGTGGACATGTTTTACTTCAAGCATTTAAATCAGAATAGAAAATATTGTGTTAATCATCTTAATATATGAAGGCACATTTATATATTGATTGCACTGGATTAAGCTCTTGTTTTATGGAAGTTTGGGGTATTCTTTCTTAACTTTTCCAGAAATATCTCAATTCCACTTACCAAAATAAAAGCCTTCATGCTTGTGTTTGGGATTAAAGAAAATACCCTGAGCACGAGCATTAACATCAGCTCCTTTTTCTATGAGGCTCTGGGTGATTTCATACTGTCTCCTCTCAATGGCAATATTTAGAGCTGTCTGACCTGAAAAAGCAGACACAGGAATTTAGGGCTGAGTCTCTCAAGCACACTCTGAAACATTAATGATGTTTCACAAAGGATGGCACCAGTGAAAATGAATAAAAGTTGGTTCAAGGGATTTAAACCATCATTATTTTATGGAGGTTATGTTTAACCATATACCTGAAACTGCTATCAGATGGCAATACCTTTATATGCCTCTTCTGTGTATGCTGCATTGATAAATCTCTCCAAAATGCCATTTTCCTCTGCAAAGGACAGAAGCATGTTCACTATCTCATTTGTGTTCTGGTTGATGTTCAGCAGAGCTTTCATCAGACAAGTTTTGCCAGTGTCTGAAGCCGTGAACTTTTTCATCAGGTAATCTACAAGAATGAATTTTGAGATTAGACCATTGTTATTTATTAAACTTCTGTTCACTAGGGGTGAAACTGAGGGATATAGGTGAACACAAACTATTTGCCAAACCATCACTCCACCCTGTTCACTTTGTTCTTGAGCACCGAGGCAACCTTGGTTTTCCTCTTGGACATTCTGGTGCTGTAACTCCCAAATTCACAGGGAAATAAAGATAATTCCCAGGTTTAGGCAGCACCTGAGCTGCCAGAAGAGCTGGCAGTCCTCCCCCAGGTGCCTGCAGAGCTCACCTGGCACGGGCAGGTTGGTGCAGGCACTCGATCGCTCCTTCAGCTCTGCCAGCAGCCGCTGCAGCTCCTCCACGTTCCCCTCGGACACTGCCCGGAACAGGTTCCTCTTCAGCTTCTTCCTGGCACTCCTCAGCTCAGGGCCTTGGCATGTGTTAGCACTGAATTGCAAGAAATCACCATGAAGTCGCTGCAATTTATCCTGGTTTATTTTATTTTTTTTAAGAAGAGTAAAACCAAATATAATTATTTGCCCCAGACCACATGAACTTGCCCCGCTTCCATGGATAGCTCAGAACATTTCTCACATTGTTTATTTGCAGGTAAGTGGGCTGTGGAGAGGATGCTTTATTCTACCAACACATTTTTCAAGTATTCTGTGTTTTTTTCAATTTATCATTCTTTTAGAATAAAGGCTAAGAAACACTTCTTGGCTCTGCCACAACTGACTGCAGTGCTGAGGTTTTCTAGTGCTGCTCTCTCAGCAGAAGGGAGTTCTTAACATCACATCTTACGCCACTTTCTGATCATCCTTTATTCTGGAAAAAGAAGGATTTCATATTTCCCCCAAGCAGAAATACTCCATGCCTGACTGTGGTGTGTAGGTCCTGTATTGCCATCTAAGAAACACCCATTATATATAAAGAAACCTCACACTAAATATGAAAATAGAGAGATTAGAGTTGTTTATTTCAACATTTAATTATTGAAAGATCAGAAAGGCGTGCACACACATGACCTTTTTTCCCTAAAACATGGCAGGAAAAATAAGTAAAATCTACACTACCACAGATTTAATCAGTTGAAAATGTGCTGGGAAATATTGGTGTCTCCACTCACCCACAGCTGTCGACATTAGGGCTGTATTCAGTGGCATCATCCTGAAGAGACTGTGGGGAATCCATGTCTTCCCCATTTCCAGATGCACTGCAGAGAAAGAAAAACAAATGTGCCAAGACATTAGCAGGTATTTTGGCAAATTGCATGAAGAAACAGTCAATGGCAGGACAGAGTATCTACACTAGAGCTTAAATTAGTCCAATTTGACATTGGCCTTTTAATTCTATCATTTGATCTCCCACATGGATTTTAAAGGGAGTGATAAAAATGAAGAGACTCTCAGGATTTTATTATATTTTTTAAAAGACCACATTAGGAAAGCAATCTGCTTTGTGTTTTATTATATTATATCACTAAAGATCCTGAAACCGTGGGAACTTTTTTCTTTTTGGTTTTTAATGATCACTGGTTTTTATGCATCACCCTGAACGCTTGAAGCTTACATCTTCCTTTTCTCAGGCTTAATTTGTCATCTGGCACAAAACAAGTGCTAAATCAGTAGCAGTGAGTGGGTTGCAAGCCCACCATGAAAGATTTACCTAAAGATTTACTACACAGTAGGCAATTCAGGAGTGTTTTGTGGCTGACTTGAATGAGAGAAATTGAGGACTGGGCCCTAAATAGATATTTAGGTGATATATTTAAAGGATTTTCAATAGCACTGATATTTTGTAATTGCTGTACATAATTTCCACACAATCCTAAAATGCAGATCTGACTTAGAAAAATCAGGATAAATGAGTTACTTACTTGTGTTTTTGTTTTCTCTAAGGTTCAAATTGGATGAACTAGCTCAGGTTAATAATTTAGGGAACCTGAGCTATTAATTATTGGCAAAGCAGGTGCATGGAGAGCACTGCTCTGCAGGTACTTCGTTCCCTTTGAAATAAAGCTGGGAGCTCCAAGTCCATTCTTATTCCAGCTGTCTCTTCTCTGCAGAAAGCTGAGTAATGTGGTGAGAAAGCACCTGTGCAGGTCACCTCCTGAATGAGAGGGGGAAATTTGGACACCTCTCCTCTGAAACCAAAATCAGCCTGTCAGCCAGTTCCTAAAAGCTGATCAGACACCCTCAGACACAAAAACCTTTGGCCATTCTGGACCTGTACCAGATTTGTGACATATTTCCCTTACTCATAATTATTGGCTGTTAGCACCCCACACTTTTTTTAAAATGAAGTGTATTCTTCCCAGTCATAATTTTTCACTATTCATTCTGCATAAATGGCTGCTTTAAATATTTCAGATTCAGCATTTCCACGTTTGATTGTTAATGAGCAATAGAGGGAAGACGTCAGCAGCCAGCTGGGAACAGAGCTTGCTAAATTAGGCTGTGATCTTCACACAGCAGAAAACACCCAAATGAGAGCATGGAGTTTGTTCTAATGCATCAGAAATAAGAGGCTAACATTAAAAAAAAAGGGCTGAGTTTAAATTTATTCAGATTTGAGGCCTGATTTATTCCATGGGAACAACAGCAGTAGATAAAACCAAAGATCTCCAGTGAAGTTCTGTCTTTGAAGTGACCAAAAGCTGTGAAAATTCATGTGAAATCCTGGCACTGAGGCCCAAGGAGCATAAATGGGAAGCTGCTGGAAAGAAAATAGGTATATTGACAGCAGGACCATTGCTTGTGCATGTGTGACTTACCACGGGCGAATATTTGAATCCATGGGTTTGGAAAACACGGGGGGAGAGGTGTTATTGGGAGTGGCATTGCTTTCAAAACCATCAATCTCCAGGAAAAAGTGGGAACTGTTGAAGACAGTGCATTTAAAAAAATATCAGTCATAAAAGGCAAGCCTAACCATAAACCAAGAAAAGAACTACCAAGGGCAAGCTTGACAATTTATCTATCCTGGCATTAAACCTGAGCTGGAGCAGAGTTTTATCTGCTTCCCCTGAAGGGATCCCAACCTCCAGCCTGTGCCCAGCTCTTCCAGGCAGGCAGATGGGCAAAATTCCCAAGGTATTTTTAGAACACATGGCATCAGATCCTGACATGTGTGAGCAGCAATCTCTAAACCAGCCTTGCACCCAGCTCCTGTCACTGCCAAGCCACACAAAAATGTTTTTTTTTTAATCCCAGTCCCCGCTCTTCCAGCCAGGAGCCATCAGGATGGATCATTTCAAACCCATTAGCAGTGATAGTGATTAAATCAGGAAGTTGGAAAGGTCACATGTTCAGTGACATCGGGCATTTCCACCAGCCAGGGCTGAATTTGTCCTCTTGCCTGCATGACATTTAACTTTTTCCCTATAAATAATTATATAAATATTTATAGTGAAACGAAATAAAATTTGGAACAACATAGAAAAAGTGATATGAAAAGAAAGATTTCACCTCTAAAAATCCTGCAGAGAGGTAAAAATCAATGGCTTGGTTTTACTGGATCTCAGTAAAACATTGCTACAATCACCACAAACAGAGTTTCAGTGGTGGATACAGCAACTCCCACAGGGGCTGTTGTTCAGAAACTGCCTTACATTTCTAAAGTGTTGCAGCAGCCCCCTGGAAAAACTTTCCAATTCACCTAATATTTATTGGTTTATCCATAGGGCATTTTTTTCTAACTGCATCTTCCCCAAAAAATCTTGTTGAAGTACTTGCATTGATGGTAAAATGCAAGTGTATTATTAGGACACTGCTGAATAACCTGCTGATATTTGCTAAAAATAAAAGTTCTTCTCGTTTTCCAATGGCTCGATGATCCAGGTGTTAATTCTGGCATCCAACAGCTGTGCAGCAGCTGGGAAGGGAACCCTGCTTTGGGGGCTGACAGACCTCATCTCTTCTGGCTTGGGGGTTACCTGGGGATGTCACAGGGGTGCAAAAACACCCCAAAAGCCACCGTGCAAAGTAGGGTGCCATCAAATAGCCCGGTGCTGACGTGGCCAGGTGCTCTGCCCACAGCCATCAGCAGGCTCTGACAGCCTCCTCCCCGCCTGCCTCTCCGATTTCCTGTGCTTAATTACAGACTTAATCCACCCAAATTCCAGGAGCTTCCAGCAGGGAATGCCACTGTCTTTCAAGAAAGTGAATATTGCCAATACTCGCTGAGAGTGAGAAATGCCACCCTGGGAGCGCAGCAGCTGCTGCTGGGGCAGCGGAGGGAGAGTTTTGAAGGAACATTGAAGCAGCATTGGAACATGTAATTAATAGAATATGTTAAAGCCCTGCATTAAAATGCACGTGATCTCGGTGCTGTGTTACAGGAATGCTGTCAGCCACACCCGGAGCTCTGGGCTGAGGGGTGGGAGAAACCCCAAGGTTACTGTTCCTGAGGCCACAATGAATGTGAGATAGGAGTTAAGTAATTGAGGGCTTGGCTTTGGCAGTGTTCCCATAACTCCACAATCTGCCATGGAATTGCCCCTTTTGAAGTGCTGGGTGTATCATGAGCTGTTCAGACACATTGTCTCCCCCCATATGCCACCAAAGAGCTTCTCTTCTAGAATTTAATGACAAAAAGACAAACTGGACCACCCAGACCGTGGATCTCAAATAACTCTGGGCACCATTCCTGTGGAAAGTGATTCCTCAGATTATTGAGAATTATAAATGTCAGAACAGCCACAATTGGCCAGGTCTTCAGAGTTTCAAAATTGCCATAATAACCAGTAATCATCTAGAATGAAAAGTTTATGAATGAAAATTCATCCTTGCTCTACAGTAACTTAGTTGACTTCAGAGTATCAGGCAGGAATTACATTTATATTACTTATATTTCCCCATTCATATTAAATACAAACCCTCAATCCCTTTATTAATTCTCTAACATCAATTATGAATGAAAGTGAATATTTTATAAAACAGTAAAATAGTCTCATTAATCAGACTAATGAAAAATAGAATGAATTTAGGTTTCTGTTTGTGATAGGATTTTTCAAACCTCCTGCTCTCCCAGCCCTCTGCTTCTCCATAATCTGTCACATTTCCATGTGAGGCTAAGTTTGAAAGGCTCCCTTTTTTCAGGCCAGCATCTCTTACATAAAACCTGGTGTGTTCTTCCATGTGATCTCTTAAAAAAGATCACTTTATACCAAACATTAACCGTCATTAGATCGGATTCTTGTGAGGTTATACAGAACAAAGATGTTGGTGCTATTTCTGTGCAAAGATCTCCTAAAGGAGATAAAGCAGGGAGTTTTAGTGGTTTAGACCGAGCTGGAGTCCTACCTTTTCTTGGTGGGAGTGCCTTCAGTCACCTTTTTCTCTTGCTGGTTTGCAGGGGGAATTCCAGGTGGGTTTGTTTTCTTGCCCATTAGTGGAACAATTTCGTTGTTATCTTTAATCATGTTTCTGCAGTAGAGAGATATCAGTTACTTGACTCCTGTTCCTTTGAAGGAAGGTGGTGACCAAATTACCTGTTTACAGTCTCTTCATGTGTAAACACACAAATATTGGTCCTTTTTTCCCCGAAGTTTCTCATTTTTCAGCTGCAGAGCACACACCCCCACCATTTCATGTGTCAAATCTGGAGGGTTATGCACATGACTCATTAAATTTCAGTCTATGACAAGTGCCATTAAAAGTGGTACCAGGAGAACCATAAATTCAAGCCTTCCTAAATTAAACTGAAGGGAGCCTGTCAGTCCCAGTGACAGTGTGTGTTATTTAGAGAAACAGAAAGAGCACGATGACTTTTATAAGTAGCCCTAAACTTGGGCATCTTTACCCTTAATCGAGCAGTCTGCTCTTGACCAAGATGATTTCAGAAAAGTGGTAAATTCCAGGAAGATCTGTGCAACAGAAAATGGATAAAGGAATATTCCAGAAGTGAAAAGAACAAAGAAAAATCCCTGAAAGTTCTCAATGCATTGGAACAGCAGAAGCAGCAGACTGAAAATGATGCCCAAGGTGAGCTCAGCTAAATTATCACATGGATAATAGCCAGGATTTGTGTCCTGGTGATTTCCTAACGTTTCCTCAGGAAAAAGAAAAAACTCCATGATTCTGCTGGATGGAAATCACCCCCAGAACATGACACAAAAGGATCCTGATGCATGTTACCTGCCTAGGAACACCCACAGCATGAATTCTGTAAGGAATAATGAATAACATCTCCCTGTTTCTCAGCCTAATACTCAAGGGCATCATTTTAAATGACCCAGGATAATTTGAAAGCATGAAGGTGAATTCAGGACACATTGAAATTCACTGAAGGTAGATCCAGGGAGATTTATGAGGTCAGGGATCCATTCCCAAGGAAATCAGGGGAGTGGCCTCCACACCCAAGGACAAATGGTAAAAATAATTTGCCTGCAAAGTCTGAACAAAATCAACTACACATTTTCCCCCTCCTACTCCACTTTCCTTAATGTGACAAATGTACACACACAAACTTTCTGCTCCTGTCACAGTGCTGTCAGTGTGCCTTAGCACCAGGATTCCTTCATTATGGGAGTATCAAGATACAGAAAGCAGATTGTTCAGAGTGTTTGAGAAGACATGACACCTGGTACGAGAGAGGAGCCAAGAATATCAAATACACTGGTATTTGAGTGAAAGTCTATTAATGCATAAACAACACATGTTTAATTATGGCAATTTTCAATCCCAAGTACAGAGAACTGAGAATTTACAGGGTCCAAACACTCCCAAGTGCAGCTGTAATCTCTTGGCACTCTGTGGAATAGGAACTTGAAACATTGGAAAGGACTTCTTACCTTGCAAAGGCTGCCTGAAGAAACAGGCATGAAAATAAAATTTTATTGTGTTTTCTACCATTGGCAGGTGTGTTCACACTAGGAAACATTCCTAGCTTGGATGAATTCCCTAAGAATTCATATCACAGCTTTCATAGAAATAATTTATAAAGGGAAAAATATTTTTACTTGCATACAGAGTACACCACAGCTTTTAGTAAATGCAGAGAAGAGCTGAACTTGGAGATGACACAGTGGAGGTGGGAAGAGAGGGTTTGTCTGTAGCTCTGGAGATGCCACTCACGTAGTCCCCAGACACATGTTGTGTCAGTGAATACACTGATAAACATTTAGTCTAAACACAGTTAAAACAAATGACTGTTGTCTTGCTCAGTTCATAAATAATTCTGCTATTTACTTCTTACCAAGTACTTAAAGAATACAAAGCAGTGTGTGGGCAAAGGCATCTCCCATCCCGAGGAAGAGGGAAGTGGGATACTTGATATAAATCAAATAAAAGGGGAACACGATAGTGATGGACATTAAAAAGCTTCAAAAAATAAGTGACTTTAAAGGAAGAGAATAGTTGGGAACAGATTAAAAAGTCCAAAAGTCAACAAAAGGAGTTGCCAAGTTGAGAAGGGCACAGCTGGGTGTGAAGTCAGAGGGGTGGGAGAGTAGAATGAAGAGCTGGAGGAATAAAGATCAAGGTTAAATTCCTAAATTCCTCTTGTTTGTGAGTGATGCTGGAGCTGCTCAGAGATGGCAACACCTTCCTGCAAGGGCAGCAGCTCAAAGCCCCATTTGCAGTCGGTTTTCACCACAGAGATTTTAGCAGTGACTCGAGAACAGGCTGCACCTCTGAGGAGAGGTGGGAAATAATCAAAGATAGCACTGAAGTTGTATTGGATGATGAAGGACTGCTGAACCATCAGTGATGGAAGGAAGCAATTTGGGAAGGAAAAAGAGGACAGATTTCCTTAAGTACAGAGGGAGTACACTTTCAAAAGCACAGAAATGTGACTGTATCCCAGCCAAAAATCTATTTAAAATGAGCTCTCAGCCTGCCCAAGAAAATAACTGCAGGCAGCATAGCAGAAGTACCTTGTTACAATGCTGAGGTAGCGTCTGCTTCCATTTTAATCACAATTAATTGTGTGCTGAGATGAAAACTAAGCTGGGCTTTCATCAGCAGCTTCCAGTGCACTATCATTTTCTGTAATCTCTGACAGATAGAGAAAAATAGTGCAGCAGCCTGAAAAGTGCCAGATCTAAGCAGTGTAGCTGAGGTAACCTGATACAGAGTGTTGTCGTCGGTTGTAACTATTTTCTACTCCCATTATCTCCCTAATTGTCACTTGCAGACCACCAGAGAAGTGACTTATTTGAAGTGGCCAGCAAGACAAAAACGCTGCAATGATTTATAGAATTAAGAATTATTTTGAAAGAGATCTGAGGAGTTGGTATCTGACCTCCAGTGTGCTGGGGGTTAAGAAAAGGGAATTTATCTGTGCTGGTGAATGGGATTCTGCCATTCCTACACATTATCACAGACTCACCTTCTGCTTATCTGAGAACAAGAAAAATCACACATATCTCAGTATCTTTATATCTCAGTAGCAGTTTATATGGTGTGGGTAAAGAGAGAATCCTACAAATCAGAAGAAACACTCAGCTGTGATTCTGTGGCACAAAGGTCTCTCCTTCCCTGGGGGCAGAGGAGGGGAAGTGATTTCCAAGAGCTGTTTCATTCTCAGGCTCCTCAGAACAGACCATGACACTTTCCAGCACCTACGACCTAATTCTTGCTGGCCTATAAAAAATAAATCCCCTCCCCGAGGAGAAAGCTGATAAAACTCCATTCTGACTTTTCTGCATTATTTATGAGTCATATCAGCAGAAAGTTACACTTGGTAGGAAGAAATCTTCCTATAAGATTTTTAAACTTTTGAGGGGCATTCACAGACTTCAGAAGCTGCCAAAAATGCTCATCTTGGTGAGAATTTTTTACTTTTCTATGAAGGCTTTTCCCAAAAGAAATTTTTAAAAAACTCTGAAAAGCAACATTTTTCCCTGAGGAAAAAGGACTTGAGATTATTTACCTGCCTATTTCTGAATTAAATAAAGAGGTTTTCTGAGTTGAAATAACTTATTCTATAACTTATTCTATAGCTTTCAGTGGTCACTACAGTAGCTGAAACTTTTGGTGGAAGATGATGAATGTATTAAAGTTTTGCTTGTATGATATTATATTTTGGATCCCCTTGGCACAGGAATTAGGAAGTGCAACAGTGTTCCAGGCTGACAAACACAAATTAAACAAGGCCTGTCCTTCTTCACTCCTGAATGCCCAAGGAAAGAGCATGGCACAGCCGAGCAGAGCCATTCACACACCAGGAAAACAGAAACAAGCACAACAGGAACACATTCTCTGTGTGAAGGACGGGTTTCACCTTTGTCTCTGGAAGTTTTCCCTCTCTCCTGAAGGATCACACCCCAAACAGCCCCGGAGCACTCACCCAGCTCACAACACCTCCATGTCGGCGTGGATGGATCTGGGCGGCGAAAATCAAAGCAAGGCCCTGCTGAAAACATCCAAAACTCATCTGCCAAAGGAGCAAAAGCACATTCAGGCTGCAGACTATCCTGAAAACACTGAACCAGCCTGCTCCAGGCATCTGGTGTGCTCAGCTGGGAAGCAGAGCCAGGGAAGCGCCGAGGAAGCGCGGCCGGACGGGGTTTGCTCCATCTGAAATTAGGGAGCAGGGAGAAACTGGCCAGGCAACACCTCTTGACTTCAGAGCTGCCAAAGTGGGATGACACACAGGCAATAATTACACACTGGAGTGTTACTAAAGCTGAGTTGCTCACAGGTGACTTCATGGCAGCAGTGGAGTATCTCAGGCCATCACTGCTCTGCAGTTTACACGCTGTTTGCAAAGGAAAATGGTGATGCACCTGCATTTGGGTTGTAAATGACACCTTTATGTCATGCTCTGTTTATTACATAGCATGGATCTACTCAGAAGGCAGAAAGCAAAAACAAGGAGATGATCCTAAGTGCTCCAGCTAGCAAAAATTTTTGCTGTTACTTTGAAAATTTATGAACTACTTTAGAAAATCCTACATTTTCACAGTGCTGTAAGGGAAAATGTGGTGGGTGTGTTTAAATTCTTCCCTACCTGTAAAAGTTTTTCATGAATGTCCCCACAGGGGCTGTGGAAACACAACCAGCTGATTTTCACATCCCTGTGACAGGCAATGGCTTTTCTCAGCTTTTCTACTTTGGAGCTGTTGAGCAATGATGAATTCAGAATTCTGGTCTGGCACATACCAGAAGAGTGACCAGAAGTTCCTCTGCTCTTTTTATAGAGTCTTTGCATTATCACCAGAAATAGGATGTGAAAAACTCGTATGTCTGTGCTGTCAGACCTGCAAGGTGTATTTACAGTTGCTGCTCTTGACGTAGTTATTAGATGGGAATTTAGGAGGAACTATGTAGGCAGAAAAACAGGAATCTTTTTTCAGCTGTAGACAAGGGCAAAAAAAAGTCAAGTTTGGGTGGTGTTTTTTGGTGGGAGGTAGGTCCAAATTTGGAAGTAAAACCAAAATATTTTTGGATACTGCAACCCAGACATTTTAATCCAAAGACATTAAAATATATCTACAAACTTAAGGTAAGCTCCTCCTGTTCATAAAGTATCTTTAAAAACAGGTCTGCTGGGTATTACATTTGCCTCAGAACCTCGTGTGAAATGCCAGGAGCACTGCACAGTTCCTGGTGATGAATCAGCTCCCCAGGAGCTGCGTGGGGAAAGGGGCTGTGCCTGGGCTGGTTGGATTTGGCACTGGGGATCCCCTTGGTTGGAAGTGCTGAGCACACATCCAGCTCTGCCCGACACAAATTCCTGCTCTGCTCCAAACCCTGTGCCAGGAAATGAGGTTCACATCTTGCCAAAGGCCTGAGCTAAACTGTGACAACCCAGAGGCAGCTGCTTTGATGGTCTTTTAGCTGCTGGTGTAAGAACCTGGAACAAGGACTGGATCCTGCCATCCCCTCCTGCCTGGGAGAGCAGC
The DNA here is from genome assembly GCA_013401135.1 of Cettia cetti. Taxonomy (NCBI): domain Eukaryota; kingdom Metazoa; phylum Chordata; class Aves; order Passeriformes; family Sylviidae; genus Cettia; species Cettia cetti. The sequence continues at coordinate 91,085 of VZUI01096906.1, forward strand.
AGGAGGAACACAAACTCAACACAAACTGTGAGAAACTGTTTAATTGAACTCACTCTGAGGATGGAAATGGGCAAAGCCACATGAAATCTGGGTGAAGGTGCATTTCAGGACTCTTGCTTTACCTCTGATCAACCACAGTAACAGAAATCCTTTTGCTAAGGAGAGAAAATGAGTTTGGCAGCAAGCAGGACTTTGAACTTGGAAAGCAGCTATATCTGCAAGCACCCAGATCTGTGTGGTTTAGCAGAACACAGGACCTAGCAGCAGGGTCTATTTATAATGCTGTGGCAGTTATCCAGAGAGGAAAAAACTGGGACAAGCTGCAGCAAGAGAGGCAGAGCCCTGCTCCCAAGCTGTCCAGGGAAAGGTGCAGGGACTGCAGGAGCTGTGAACATCCCACACTCAGCAGCTCCCCTCCCTCCTGCCTGCCCTGGGAACAGCTGCTCCTTGCTCTGTCAGTGCAGCCTTGACCCCTGAACCCCGGGGTGGCCCTTCCTCTGCAGTTCTCAGATTTAGGGAGCAGGAGCCCTGCCTGTTTCTGGCTGATCTCCCTGAAAACAGAATTTTGGGGTGCTGTGGGCCTGAGCTGGGCTGCTTGTGAGGACAGACTCAAGAGCCAGGAAATGAGAGGCAGAGCTACAGCCACATCTGTGCAAACATTTTCTTCCAGTTTTAATAATTAACCTGCTCAGCCTTTTTGTTCCCTACTCCACCCTGATGTTTGTGACAAGGGCAGCATTTTTCAGGAGGCATGGAGGGTTTTGCAAGAGGCTCTGTCATGACCATGACCATTTTATAGAGTTTTACAGCAGTCACCAGCCACTTCAGCTACTGAAGAGATGCCAGGAGGGTCAAGAATATTAATAACATGCATTCCTATTGAAAATTACTTGAAAATTTCAGCTTTGGACAGTCTGTGCAGCACAAATAAGCAGAAGAAGCCCTATGTGGCATTATTTTGTTTTCTTAGCAAGTGTTAGACTCAGTAGAAACCAAAATGAACAAGAGGAAGGAAACCCCAGATGGGAGGGAATGAGCATTTGGAGATCTTCCATCTGACATCAGCGAGTCAGAGCTGCATTTGCTCTTCTGCTGATACAGGACACCATCCCAGGCCAACTCACATTAGAAGTTATTCAGATTTTATATTTAATTCTGTGATTTTCAGTACCCCAACAGAGTCACTAAGGGGAAAAGCCACTCTCTAAAAGCATGTTTGACCTTGGGTAACATCAAGAATAATTGTAAATTACTGATTGTCATCATTCCATTCCCCAACCTCTTTAAAAATAATCCAAAATATGAGAATTAAAACACTGAGCATACCAGTAGCAGCCCACTTCCCCTGAGCATAGTGTTTAATTGACTCAAAGGAGTCTTCCATGATTTTCACTGTGCTCTCCTCACCCCTCCCCTCAGAGTTAAACTTGTCCTGGGATCACCTCTGTGGGCTGCTACACAAAGAGCTTTTCACACCACTCCAGACAACTGAGTAGCACTTGCAAATATTTATACATTATGCTCATAAATTGCAAGATAAGAGGCTGCTTTATGCAGCTGAGCAACAGGAAAATGAATTCGCCTGCAAGTGTGTGACTCTCACCTACAAGGAGACAGCCTTTGGAAAGTCATTCCAGGAAAATCCTGGGATATCACTTACCAGTTGGTGCAGTCTGGGCTGCAGGGACAAGTCAGCCTCTTTAGCAATGCTGTGATGCCTTTTTGCACAGCACCCATGGCTGGAGATCTGCTTCCCAAAGTTCCCTGCCAGGAAAGAACAGTCCCATGCACGAGGGGGTGGAGAAGGGTTGCTGGAGCCTCCATCACAAATGTATTCCCTGCAACCATGGCACTGTGCAGTTCATTATTTTTGCTCAGGCAAAATATTGTTATCCTAATTATTTCCTATTTTTCCAAACTACACTTCCTCTACCCAATTCCAGCTGCTCTCCAGCTGCTGCCCTGAGAGTCCTGCTCAGCACAGTGAGCAGCTCCCCTCATGACACTCCTCAGGCTGTCCTTGCTGCTTGCTTTCTTTCTACAGCAGGGATAAAGAACATTTTTATTCTGCATTTGAGCAGTGTCCCATAGAATCATAGCCAGGGCTCACACTAAGAGAACAGAAGGGCAGAACAAAGCCTGATCCTATAGCTCAGCTTTTATTCACTCCCCCCCCCAACCAAAAAACCCCAAAGCTGCCTCCCTTCCTCATTCATACCCTCTCCCCACCTGCCAGAGTGCTCACTTCCACCTGCAGCTCCCTAATTCCCAAATCTGTGGCCAATTCCCTATGCAGGGATGGGCTCAGTAATGATTAAGTTGAAATAAGTGCAGTAAAAATCCACTTTATGGAAGTGGCATCAATATTTGAATCGAGGACACAGTTATTAGGGCTGCCTAAGCACGAGATAACGAGAAGCAATAGAAAGAATGGGTTTGTTACTTTTTTCCAGTGTGTTTTCCTGCATTTGTGGTGTTCTCAGTGTCCCCTGCCACTCCTGAGGCAAAAACTAACAGCCCAGACCTGCAGAGTCCTTTGCCAGCCCTCCCTGTACAGATGTGCAGGTCCAGATGTGCAGGGTGGTGGCTGCTGTCCCTGTCCTGGGAGCGTGTCCTGCTGCTGGTGCTGTGGGTCACAGCTGGGCACAGGGGAGGCTCACAAGGCCATAAAACCTTGGGAGGGAAAAATAAAAGCAGTTTTGAGAGCAGGAGAGAGGCAGCTTTTCCTGCAAGTGGCTCTTGGCTGGGGGAGCCAAGCCTCCTGTGTGGCACACCCCAGCTCAGGGAGGTGTCCCAAAACACAGACCTCTCACCCTCCCAGCCAGGTCAGGGTTGTTCTGCAGCTGTTTCAGGCTGAGTTTGGGCATCTTCAGCTGTGGCCCAGAGTTTCTGGTGACGCTGAGCAGCGCTGGGGAATGAGGCAATATGAAAATGCCTCAAGGAATACACAGTGAGGAAAGCATGGCCCCACCTAAATGCATTTTTTTTTTTCTGAAGTTTGTGCTGCCACTGCTTGACTCAAGCGGTTTTTGGAGGGTGAGCACCAAAACTGGGAGGAACTTTCATGTTGTAAGAAATTCAGGTTGAAGTAATGGTTCAGTCATTTGATTTTTAAAAACATCAAACCTCCCTTTTTAGAATGGAGATATTTTTTATCTGTCTCATCCATCTAAATCTGGGGAATGATTTATTTCCATTCCCCCTCCAAAGATCTGTTTAGAACTGTAAAAAACATGAGGGGAACAAAAATTCACCCACTATCAGCCCTTGAATTGAGAGCTAAACTTTGTATCAGCTGCAGCAGCATATGAAATGCTCAGGAGCATTTCTTATGACCCTGCAGGCCCCTTCCACTTTTTGTCAAGATCTTTCTGGCAAATAAATGAAGCAAAATTGAAGGTGAACATCCACCAGTTGAAAGAAACCCTCAGATGCTTTGGGTCCCTGAAACAAGAGCACTAAAACCTGCAGGCCCCTCGTTGCTGCAGCCAGAAGGGCACTGAAAAAATCTGCATCCATGGGCTGGTGTTTGAAACTTCCAGTGATTCCAAGAGAATTCTTTGGGTAGACATGTAGCATATGTGCCCCAGCATCTTTTCAGGGTACATTTTACCCACCCCAGTTTCAACCCATTATTCTAATTAAACCCTCTTTTATTATGCAAATCACCTCCTCTCTCAGTTTTCAGTTGTTCGGTGCATATTTCAAAAGCAGCTGTTTCTATCTGTCCTTGCAAAATCATCCTCTAGAGAAAACTTTGCTTATTTCCAGCCCTAAACTCCTGTACCTGGTAATGAGGGATGCTGTGTTCCTTGTGTGTTCCTCTTTGCCCAGCAAACACTCCAGGCTTTCCCCCTCTGACTAACAGGAACTGAGGCTCCCTTTTCCCTGGGTGGTTCTTTATCCACATTCCCCTCTGGAAAAAGGAACTGCCTGGGTTAAACCTCCTCTGTCAGCTTGGAAAGGAGTGACTGGGATCTGGTGCCATGGCTGGAAACTGCTCTTTCTGGCCCAGTGACTCAGACACTTCCTCCAGTTCCTGTCATTGGGAGCTGCTCCTGCTGCCTGACACGGCAATTCCACCTTTCATACCAACATGCAGGTGACTAAAATGTTGATTTTAGAGGCTGATTATAGCAATGACTGAGGAACTCTGGGTGATGATGGAGCCTGAAAAACCCTGATGATCCTGGGAATGTTGGTGTCTCCTCATGCCCACTCATGCCCTGCACAGGGAAATAGGGAATGTTACTGATGGAGATGGGGCCACAGCATCACCAACACAGCAGGAGGAGAGAAGCCCAGTGAGCTCAACTGGTTGATTCCTCCTCCTTCTCAGAGAAATAAGTGCTCCCCACCACATATTTTGAAGATTACCATCTGCTGTAGGAGAAACTGGGTCCATATTTTCTCCAGAGTGAAAAGTAATCCCAGCCTGCATGGTGTGGGTGATGGGAAGCACTTCAGAGCCCTAGAACCACATCAAGAAGACCCAAGGTGTCTGTGCTGCATCTGGCAGCATCAATTAAATCCTCTTCCTCCCCAGGCCTGGTAAATCTATGCCTGTGCCCAATGGAGCAGACATGGAGAATTGTAAGAAGCATCTTTCACTGCAAGAGGATTCTCTCTAAGGCCTGCAAGGTGGTCTCAAATACCCAAGACACTGCCTGATCCCCAGCTTGCCTGGGATTTTTAAGGGAATTTTTTCGAGTTTGGAAGATTTACCACAACACTTTGAACAAAAACTGTAAAATCCCTATTCATTATGAAAACTTCAAGCCTCAGAAGCTGAGTGCACTGGCTTTATCCCTTGAAGCTGTGGGGTTGGCAGGATCCCCCATGTTTTGTAGCACAGCAGCACGTGCTGAGCACACACCTTGTGGGGGTTTGAGTATTGAGTATTTGAGTATTGAGGCTCCAGCAAAGATCCTTGAGTGAGTCTGATATCCAGGCTACAGAAGAGTGACAGAATGAATGAGCTGGAGTTTGGCTAATCAATCTGATTGTGTGCCATTAATTTGAGCAGAGGCAGCACAGCAGGACAGTGGCATCAGAGGGAGAGGGGCTGTCCCAGGGCCAGGGGAACAGCAGCAGCCCCACACATGGTGTGGGGACCCTCTTGTGAGCCCTGCCCTGCCACAGACCCCACTAAAATTGCTTCAGAAGGGATTAACATTTGTGTTTAATTAGGACAGAGGCTATTCAGACTCCAGTGCAGCTGTGGCAGAAGGCACATGAACAACAGGATGTGTGGCTCCAAGGCTTTCAGTGTATGTTTTTCTCAATAATTCAGGAGCTGGTGGAGTTTGAAAGGCACAGCAGCTCACTTCATGGCTGACTCAACCACTTGCATCTCAGGTATGGAAATGCTGTCAATACTGAGATTGTGTTTTTGTTTTTCCACATGTCCATGGATTCCTTTTCACCTCCCAGGGAAGCTCAGCCCAGCTCACCCCTTCCTGCTATCTCCATCCCACACACATTTACAGCCATTGCTAATTACAGCTGTCACCCTCTGATGGGAGGTGAACACATCAACACCCTCCATTTCTCTTGCTCCAGTTCCACTGTGGTTATTGGGAGCTGGGGGTTATATAGATATATATTATATACAGTTGTCCAACCTGATCATCTCCTATTTGGTGTAGACACAAATTAATGTAATTAGTAACTGTGAGAAGACAGATTTTTACCACCTGCAAGTCTCAAAGAGCAGCAGAGGAGCCATGTGTTGCTTCTAACCCTGTTCAGTGTGAAATAATTACACAAACTTCAAAATAAAAGACTTTTCCAAGACATGCAAAATATGTCAAGGTGAGCAGAACCTCCACAAAACAACCCAAATGAAGATCATTTATTGCAAGGCCAAGCTCAGTGGAGGTGTCAGCAGCAGGAACAGAAAGTTGCTGGTCCTGGCAGAGCTATACCTAAAGCACAAACCATTCCTGAATTGGAGTCACTGCCAAGTTGAACCTCCCCATCTGTGGGAAATAAATCTGTGCCCATTGCAGGACCTGAAGTGATGATTTAGCTGGAAATTCTGAGAGGTTGGTAATAACTCCCTCTAGAAAAGTGAGATAATTTTGTTTGCTTCCCAGAGAAGATTAAGAGATTTTAGAAATGCAACCAAAAACCCCACCAGCACCACCCAATCCCACAAATATAGGGCATTTACATACTTAACCACAGCATCATTCTGCTGTATGATTTCAGCCTGAATTTCAGCATTTCTGGTTTTAAGAAGTCCTTTGCACTCTTTGTGATCTTTTTGGAGCAGGAAGGGACAGGAAGGCAGAGGTGTAGGATGTGTCCAGGTTACCCAGGGCACTGATCAACCCTGCACAGGCTGTTGATGTAAATCAGGGTGGACTTAAAGGAATGCATTGTCTCTACCCAGGCTGATAATTATGAAAAATTGATTCCTCCCAGGGAAAACAGAAATTTCCTAAATGCTTTCTAGCTACATCATAATCCTGGTGTCCCTCCAAGCATAATTTTATCCTGGTACACAAAGCATAGAGACAACCAATCGTGTTTTTCTGGTCACCTCCTTTCTATGTTTATTCTTAGTAGTTTAAATAATAAATTGTTTCACTGTCTCAGCTTGTCTGGCCTACTCAGCTGTGCTTGTTTTACATGTGGATTGTCTTTGCCATGTTCAGTGTGGAGCATAATGAAGCCTTGAGTGGCATCTAGAGACTGCTACCAAGAGTTTAGGGATATGAAACTGAACACACCTACTTTAAACATCTTCTGTGGCTTCCTTGTCCACCAGAGACAAATTCTGATTATTTCCTGTTCAAATTCTGACTTTCTTCAAGCAATTCTTTCAAATCCTTTGTCAGTTTTCTCTGCTTGTACCCTACAAAAGCTGTGAAAATAAAATTATGTTTGTCCTGAGTGATGTTAACCAAAAAAACAAGAATTATTAGTCCTCTAGATGGTGCTACTATTTCAAATAAAGCAGCCGGGTGTTTGAAGATTTCCTTGAAATATATTCTGTAGTGCCCCATGAGAAAGGACCACAGTGAGAAATCCTGACTCCAATAAAAGAAGTGATGTCACACAACCCAAAATTTCATCTCACAGGACAGCCTGTATCAAACACACTGACTGCTTCTCTTTCAAAGCAGTGGATGTCCCAGTATTTTAGTAAATGCAGCAAAATTACAAGATTTATTGATGGAAAATATCTGGACTTCAGGTGCAAGCCCAGGAACAGCAGAAGGCCCTGGTCACACACCTGGCTGACTCAGGGAGAGTTGTGTGTGCACTCTGAGGGGGGTTAAATGCTGTTAACTCCAAGTGCTTTAGGGATATAAGGAGAGAAGGTAAACACCACCTATTTACCTTTTCTTGCCCAGCACAGCTGCACTGTGGCCCAGCACTGAAATATGGGGCCAGCTGTCACTAAAACAAATTTTCTTGTCCTTAGTTGCTCTATGACCACTCACTTTTAAAGAAGATGCCAACGTTCCTCCTATTCTTTCCTCTTTCCAAGGCTCCCATCTGGATTTTCAGGACATCTGCCTATTTTTCCTGATTCTCTTTGTAAATCCAGCCAGATGGATTTTCAGCACTAGATTTTTCACCCTTGCTGTCAAAGTCAAGAACAAAAGCTTTCTAATTTCAAGATTATTATTGTTGTACATTGTTATACATCTGACCTTTGAAACATAAATTCTCTATAACCACTATCTCTTACTTTGTGCAAAGTTCATCTGTTATCTAAATAAATGTCAAATTTGGGATCTTGTTAAGCTTTCAGCTTCAGCAAAGTAACTGTGAATTTCTGGAGTTTACTCAGACAGTGTAAAAGAAACATTTATTTCATTGATTTTGGCTATTCAACCTTTAAAATTTCACAGAGTGTATTTGTTATTGTGTTATGAGAAAATGATTTTGTATTTTTTCCATGTCCCCATTTATTTATCTGCTTTCCAAGAAACTTTCCCCACAGGAACATCTCTCTGGGCCCTCGGTGGCTTTTACTGCTCTTTTATGAGTGCTTTTCCAATGTCATAATAATTTGGTTGGTTGGTTTTGGAGGCAGCAAAGCCACAAAATCAGGGCCTGTGCACGCTCACAAAGAGAATTGCTCAATACAAGAGACTCTAAAAGCAGACAGAAGGTTGTATTAAAAATAACCATGAAGACATGAGCTTAAACAACAAATAGTTTACTCAGCATACATAGTGAATCCTTGCACATGGTAATTTCCTAAAGTCCTCTGACCTTTTTCCAAAAGTCCCTGTTCCTGTAAATGAAGTGCTCTACTGTTCTCCTTGTGAGGACCAGCACAGGCAACCAGAATTAGACTGACTTTGGAATTGACTCTTTCAACCCCTCAGTATCTTCTGGCTCAAAGTAAGGTTCCAACACAGGTTTTAATTTGACTTCTTCTGGCAGCTTGTGAGGCTCTTCTCTCCTCTTCTCTCCATCTTTTAGAAGTGGAACCAATGTTTTCCAGTGCCTCCCTGAAACTAAAAATGAAAGGAATGGTTAATTTTTTCCCCCTCCACAGAAACAGAAGAAAATATACAAGTGGTTTGAACAGGAAGCTGATGAAATAAGAAGAAAGAAGCAGGAAGAAAGGACTTTGTGGTTTTCTTCCCCATCCTGTTCCGTAAGTTTTCCATATTTCAGCTGGCAAGGAGTGACTGCACAGTTAAATGCTTTGGTGCTGGATACTGAGCTCCCAGACTCTGGGGGTTTCGGGTCTCCAAAGTGGCTCCATGGATTTTACTTCAGAGAGTCAAACTGTGAGCAATGAGCCCATTTCATCCTCTGCTTTTTGTGCTGCCTGAAAATGCCCTCAGCTCAGTCACTGCATAATCAGTTAATTGCACAGCACTGACTGCCCTCTGTCAGTTAATCCACACTGCTGCTATCACCAGAGTGCAGCCCACACCAGGATTAGAGTCCCTGAAAGCCTCACCTCTGCCAGGCTTAAGAGAGAAACTGGCATTTCGTCTGAGGTCCCCAGAGTACCCAGGGTCTTCGTTGATTATGCCCAGATTAGTGTTCCACGTGGACCAGTTCACTTCATCAACCCTGGGGAGACAACAACAAACCCAAGATCTACTCTAAGGATCACCAGACAGCTCCAGGATCAGTTTATACCACAAACTGCCACATCCCAAGCCTCAGATCTGACCCAAAAACCAGATTTAACAGACCACTGCAGACACTGTTAGTGCTCTACTCTTCAGAGTGCTCCAGGGGAAAGTTCTGCTTCCCACCACCAGATACCTGAAGTTGTTTGTCTACAAAAGATTGTTGGCTTGATACACCAACAAACAGGTTACCTGAAGCACCATCTGTAATCATCTTGGCCATCAGGTGTGATCCCCACCAGGACCTGCTTCCCAGAGCGGAAGGAGTGCCTCAGGCAGTTCAGGTAGCTGTTCTCAATGTCCAGAATTGTGATGGCTCTCTGCCAGGCAAGAGAAAGCAGAGCACTGAGGGGCTGCTGGTCTAAGTCAAACAAATCTTGAATTCTGTCTTTGTTTTAAAAACCTTGAGGTTTTATCATGTCAACATCACCCTTTGTTAATATGTCACTGAAAATGCTGAATTCCTGCCCTGTGAGCAAAACTATGAAGTTCCTTTTCTTACCTCAAACAAAAACTGATTCTGGTAAAGATGGGTTTTCCCCTTGCATAATCTCTCTCTTCAGAGTCTGAACAGGATTTTCCATCATACAAAGTCCAAATAATTTTGTCCAATTACAAAAATGCTTCTTTTCTTACGTTCTGAACATCTGTGGAACACTGGGAACGTTTGTTCAGGCAAAACATCAAATATACATGGAAAAGGAACTATTACTTTTTTTAGGAGCTGTTCAGGTGAATCAGAAAGAAGCAGTGACCTGTTATGTAGATACATCAGCTCCTAAGATTATCTCTGAAATCTCTTATGGTTCCCCACAGCTGTCTTTCAGGCAGCAGCCTCACAGAACCATCATACCTGGAGCTTCCAGATGCTCTTGCTCTCCTGTGCAATTTTATTGACAGTCTCCCCCATGAGTGCAATGAGCATGTTGAGCAGCAGGATGTAGGTGAGGATGACATAGAGCACCAGCAGGATGACAAACACAGACTTGAACCTGTAGTTCTCTGTGAACTCCAGGTCCCCCATGCCAATGGTGAACTTGAAGAGCTCCAGGCAGGTGTAGTAGAGGCTGTTGTAGGAGGTGCGGCCTCGTTTCACGTGGCAGCACCGGGCATAGTCGGAGACATTTGTGTCCTGCCCCTCGTTGTCATCTTCAATCAAAGTCACCACAGCTGTGGCAAAAAGAGAATGATATTCACACAATGGAAACACAGTTTGAGATTGTAACTTCATTGCAAGCAATGAAAATGAGCAGAAAGGTAACACACGTTCCCTCCGTGGCACACTGACCCCAGGGAAATTGCCCTATAAAATATTCCCCAGAACTGACACCCTCTTAGCAGGTGCTGGCTCTGTTTTCTCCACATAGAAAAGGATGACTGGTTTTCTATCCAGCTTTGCAACCCAGGGATGAAAAGCTGTATGAAATTACTACATATAATCATTATTCTGAAGAGATTTGGTTTTTTAATTAGGTTAATTTGTTAGTTGTTAGTTTGGAACAAAAAGTCTAAGCAACCCAAAAAATAAGATTTTCTGAGATTCTTTAAGGTAACAAAAGGTAATTCCAAGGAGAATATTACCTGTAGAAAATCCCAAGAGGAATACGAGATAGACAAACATGAAACGACATAAATCTCTAAGGATCATCTGTAACACGAAACAGATGAAAAGATTTTAAATCTTGAATTTAAACTGCAACAGAAACTGGTAGAAAATACTGCTTTGGCTCAAGAATGCATTTGCTCTGAGCTGGCTGTTCATGCATTAAACTGTTGTTTATCCAGCTGAGATAATAAACTTGAATACAGAAAACATTTTTCTCTTACTCATGCAACAATTTAGACACAAATGCAACACACACACATAGGAACAGTTTCCTCTTTGTGAGTACAAACCACATAAAGGCAGTTGCATCTTTCTTCCCCACCTTGGGCTGGCTGCCTACATCACAGAGAGGATTATCAGCCAGGGACTGCTTCTTAGCTAATTGCTCTGTTTGGCAACATTTTATCTATACCTGGAGAAATTTCCAGCTGGTAGAAAGCTGGGCCATCTCACCCAGAGCAGCCTGCACTGTTCTCAGCCTCCTTGCATCCATGCTTACCCAATTATAGTTATTTAGAAGCACAGCAGGTAATAAAAACTAATAATAATCATCATCATCCTATCAAGACTGCTATAAAACCCACAGGTGAAGAGCAGGGGGTTTTTCCACATCACTTAAATTTTATCACAAAGGCTAGCAGAGCCACATGAGAGGCAGACATGGCCAAGTGAGCCCTGGAAATGGGGCTGTTGGCAGAAGCTGCTGCTCTGAGGCTCTGCTGCCTCCTCAGCTGCTGCCTGCACTGACCTTGGCGATCATGACAGAGTAAATCCCCATCTGCTGGAAGCCCCGGGTGTAGTAGAGCATGTTGGCCCAGCCCAGGGCCAAGGAGAACACCATGGAGGCCACATAGAGCTCCTGGCCACAGAAGTACAGCACCACAGAGCTCAGGAGGAGCAGGGAGTGGACAAAGCTGGAAGACAAGAGTGGTGTAATGCAAAGGGCTGAGCTGGGAACAGAGCAGCCCTGTGGGGCAGAGAGCAGAACAAGGGTTTGGGCCTTGGAGAGGCAAAGCTCACTTAGCAATGGGAGGATTTCTGCACAAACAATGCATAAATCCCACTTGGAGATCTATTCCTAACTCTGCTGCATGACACACTGAACATTCAGACACTGGATTTGCTTTACCACCACAGGAGGTCACTGACCCAGACCCATTTGATCAGTGATATCCACTGGCAACTTGCAAAGACCCAGGGAATTACAGCAAAGCTCCTGTTACAGGTGGCTTCAGCCTCAACTACAGATCCCACACACTCATCTGTTTCAGGCTGAGATGTAATCAAAGATATTGGAACTTACAAAAGAACCTCACTGTAGCCATCAACTATCAGTGTCCTGAGGGATGGGCGCCTCTGCACGAAGTACTGGATCTGAAAAGGGAACAAAGACCAGGTTTGCATCAAGGAAATATTAAGTATCCCCTGTGAATTAATTAACTAAGCACTGTATCAGGGAGCTGGTACCCATAAAACACCTCACAAGAACAGCTCAAAACCAACACTGGTGTAAGATCCAGGGAAAACTCTTCCAGTAACATCAGGCCAAGGAAAATGATCTGTACCTCTTGACTAAAACATGGATTATCTAAGCAGCCAATGCTCATGAATAGGCAAGGCTTGTTTGATTCTCTCCTACACCTACCCAAACAGTAAAAGGAAAATTTTCAAATATCTTACCCCTCTGAAAAAGAAATAGAGGCCTCCCAGTACACTCAGGATCTCTCCAGTTACTCGAAAATATTCTCCAGTGCTGTAACCAAAGGCAAAAGGAGGCTGTAGGAGAAGGGAAAATAGGTATGTTCAGCAGAACTGGAGATAGGAAAGACCTGGCCTTGCCAGCAGCTGGAAGCAACTCCATTTCTGGGGAACAGGGAGTGGTTAAGTTCCCCAATGTGCTGCAGCAAGGCTGGGAAACAAGCAGGGTCAAATCTCTCTCCTGCCTTCAGGAAAGGGGAAAATTTGGAAGCTAAGGGCACGCATTCAAATGGGATGCATGGGATCATCCCATAAATTTGGGATATCATGCAATGGGTGGTTCCCCTGACACATGACAGGAGTAATGTACCTTCCCATCCTTCTGTACAGGTCTGTAGTAAGCAGCTGCAGTGAGGATGATGATGTGCATGGTGTAGACAAAGAAGTTAAAGTAAAACAAGTGCTTGACAAACCGGTCCCACTTGTCTTGCAGCAGCCTGTTAAGGGGTTCCACCAGCAGCATCTCGTGACGGTTCTGTGCAGGAGAAAAAGGAGAATTTTGCAAGGACCAGAATATACTGGACTTTGAAAAAAAAAACATATTATATAAATCTTCATCAAGTGATCCCTCTAGTTCCCTTAAGCTCAGGGTGGGAAGTTGCTGTTTCATGGAAATGAGGGGAAAGATGCTCTGTGTGGAACATGAAGCTCTCCTCAGCCAAGGAGGTGCAGTACTCACTGGTGTCTCACTGCTGTAGGCAAGGATCTCAAGCACAGAGTTTTTCTCACAGGTGTCAATACAGGACAGGTCATAAAGAGAGGAGTGGACAGGTCCATAGGCCCATTCAGTGAACTTCCTGGACAAGTGTCTGCACTCGGGGTCTTTGATCTCCCGTCTGAGGATGTAAGCGAAAATCTAATTGCAAAAGAACAATACAACCAACGTTTCAGTGCTAATGGACTTCCATTCCTCAGCCTCTGCACAACACAGGAAGGGGAATTTCTCCCTAGTTCATCTGAAGCCAACAAACTGGAGGACTGCTGAGATCACAGTGTGAAATAAACACAGCCAATTTCTTCACTGTATGATGAAAGATGGGAAATAAAAACACCTCTTAAAACCTGGCATTATCTGGTTCAAAACTGCAAGGGAAAAGCAGAGATGTTACACACCTCTGAGCACAGTCACTTTGAATGAGGACTACCAGAAGGTGAGTTACATCAGCCAGTCAAAAGTGAAAGAGCTCCAGTGGTTCAGATGATATCAGAAACCCACTTTCTGTTTCCTCTGGGGCTGCCTTGCACACCAGTGGTGTGTGAAAAACACCAGCTGGGCACAGACACAGTCACACTTTGTAGCCTTTAAGGACTGTGCAGTTAAACTGCAGTATCAGATCCTCTTAACTAAAAGGCCTCAATAATGAAGTCCTAAAACCCATCCTGCATAAATATTTAACATGTTCTCTCTATAACATGATACAGCAATGGGAGAGTCAAACATCTTTGTTCACCTACCCCTATCTTCCCTGTTTTGGCTGCCAGAGTTAAAGGAGTCAGCCCTTTCTTGTTGGTGAGCTCTTCCAGCTTGAGGATGGGATTAATTTTGGCACCAAGGATCAATATGTTATTATACATCTTGGTTACAAACTTGGTGTTATCCTTGGTGTTATCTGCAATCTCCACCAGTGTGTGCAGGACCATGTTGCCCATGGAGTCCTCAGCAGTGATGTTGGCTGCCTGGTAGGGATTCTCCAGGAGGAATTTCACAATGCAGAGCTGGTTGGTGCAGGCAGCCAGGGACAAAGGCAGCTCTCCTATGGCAAGCAATGGGAAGGGGTGGTCAGAAAGCCCAGTACTAGAGGTGCATAAACAGAAATATCACATTGTTTTAATCTTTCACCATGAGAAAAGACTAATTTCTCTGTCTGGAACAGCACCAATTCTTGTGATAGGTGTTCAAATAGGGTTTTTTTTCAGTTTAACTACATCACAGAAACACAGCTGCTTAAAAAACCCTGCCAGGACAGGAGCAGGTTACAAAGGACCCAGTGCTTAAAGAACAAAGGAAAGCTGACACACTGAACACCCTCAGCTACCAACTGTGCTTCTTTATAAGCTCAGTCTTTGTGAGGAAATATTTGTCCTAAAGGTGGAACAGCCCATTTGGTACTTCTGAGCCTCCAGTCCCACATAAACAGGATTGTTTAACAGCTTGCACTTGGTATGCTGCTAGGACAACTCAATCAATAAAGACCATACTGTGCTCACTCCTACCAAAATAAAAGCCAGATTTTCCTTTGATTTTCCTGAAGAACTCCCCACAGGCTCTGGCATGAACATCTGCTCCGTTCTGGACCAGGAGCTTCACCAGGTACATGTTCCTCCTCTCAATGGCAATGTGAAGAGCAGTCTGGCCTACAGAGACACTCATCAGACACAAATCCTCAGCATTTAGTACAGACTGAGAGTTTTCAGCACTGCAACTCCCTCAGCTCCGTGTAACATGCTGGAACTGAGAGCTCTGCAGGCTAAAAAGCTCTAGAACTGAACAGGGAGAAAACCACACAAACAGCAAATGCAAGTCATTAAATCACTGTATATCAAAAATGGCAGAATATTGCACCTAACAGGGCACAGCACAAATGCACAGATTGTCAATCACAACCCTGAACTTTGGGGTGCCAAAGGCCTCATGCACAAGACATTGAGAGCCCTGCCTGACCCCGTTTCAGTCTGAGCACCCTAAGCATTCACTGCAGCAGCTGTTCCTCTTACCCTTGTAGTAGTTGTCAGTATATTCTGCATTAACAAACTCTTTCAGAGTTCCAGTTTTCCTTGCAATATCCAGCAGCAAGGGAATGGTATCATTTTTCCCATCATGTAGATTCAGCATGGCTTTCAGTAAACAGGTTTTGCCAGTTTCAGGCTCTGTAAAACAAAAAAATTACAGGTATATAGAAGTAACTACAAACCCACCATCTATACCCAGGCCAGCAGGAATTAATGAGGTTCTTTTCAAAAGACAAGAAACCTCATTGAGTGTTTTACAGAAAATTTCAGCTCCTGTAACCTTCCAATCAATGGTTTGCTCAATCAATAGAGCCATTAAAGGACCTCCTGCAGACACATAACATAATTATCTTTTTTTATTTTCATCTCAGGAGCACTACTGGAAGAAGAAGAAGAAGAGGGCAACTCAAGGTATGTGACACTCAAGGGTACCTTTGAACTCCTCATCAGTGAGATGTTTGAAGGTTCTATTAAGGTAGAGTAGCAGGTCACTGAGGTCCTTTGTGTTGCCTTGGGCTACAGCATCAAAGATCCTTCTGCGGTCATAAAATTTGAAAGCTTTTTCTGAGCAGCCTGTGATGGAATCTGTAGATAGGAGCCTAACAAGGGGAAATGTCAGTTATCTAAAGTCATATATTTAGCAGGCTTTTTATCAACTACCAGAACACTGTTCTTCATTTGCTCATGTGAACTTGCAGATTAGAATAGGTACATATGCAAAGACTGAAAGAGCAAAGTCTGCAAGCAACTCTCCTGATAAAATTATGATTCTGTTGCTGAAAAGCTGAAAACAAGCCTTCAAAGAGGCATTGAAGTTTGGCAGTATAACTGCAGGCCTGGAGCCAGGCAATCCCTTGTTCTTACTCTGAGCCATGTCCATTCACTGAGCAGCCTCAAGCAAGTGAACTGAGGCCTACTGCCAATTTTGGGCATAATATCTATGGAGATAGAGATTTTTAGAGATGCCAAGAGACAACAATTATTGTCACTTGTTGCAACACTCCTTAATTTGTCATAGAAAATAATGAAACTGAAAAAATGGTCATGCTCAAGTGGAGAGAACAAATGCTGCTCCAAGAGCCACGGCCTGCAGTTCTCAAACTACTCCTTACAATCAAATCTCACAAGGCAAGCTTACTTGTGAAGTTTGCCCCTCTCTGAATTGACATGGAATTTGATGACAGAAGGTGCCATCAGGTGATCCATCTGGCAGAAGGAGTCCATGGGAGCCATGTCCTTGTCACTGTCCCCCATCACAAAGCGGCCCCGTCTTGCAAAAATGTTGCTTTTGGGTGGCTGCACCCTGGTGCTGGGTGGGCCCTGGGCGTTGTCAGGGGTTTCCTGGACAGAGTCCTCCCCATCCGTGTGCTCATCTGTCACTTCAGATTCCTCCATGTCAAAACTGCCAAACTTCTTCATCTTCCCAAGAATGGAGGACATGATGAGGCAGCAGTCTGTGAGGAAGGACACAAACACCTCAGGTCAGCATTTACAGGGCCATGAGTCCCCTTTTGCTAGAAACGCTTTCCAGAAACAGCAGGGAGGGGATTGGTTGCTCTCATCCCAGAAATGAGGCAGATGGACACATTCTCACTGTGCCCACAGCCAGAAGAGTTTAGTAGGTCTTTACCTCAATTCCATTTGTTCCTGTTCCCACTGCCATTACCCATTCCAGAAAGGAGAAAGCAAACCAGAGCATTCCAGAGCTTCCTGTTCATTTCACGGCCGAGCTGAGCCTCAGCTATCTCTGCTTAAAACCAGTGCCTCATCCTCCAGTCATTGGTAAAGCCTGAACAATCTCAAACCCCAACAATCTCTGCTTTTCTTCTCTACTTTCTGACTGGTTTGTGCCACAAACCACTCTCATGATTCTATCAGGGATGTGAAAAAGCTCTGCTTGTGCTGAGCAGAGAGGGCTTCCTGCACCCAGAAAATTATCCCTGAAGGATTTTGCTAGAGTTATAAGAGTGCCTGTTGGAAATTGGAGTGTGTGATCCTTGAGAGATGAGTGTCACCTCAGACATGAGGCAGGGAAGCCGAGAGGGAGAGGCCACCACAGGTAAGATGTGACTGCAACAACCATGTGGCTGATCTGGTCTGATTCACAACCACACAGAACCTGACACAAGCAACAAATACAGAATCAGAGAATGCTTTGGGTGGGAAGAGATCTTAAAGCTCATCTCATTCCCCTCTGCCATGGGCAGGGACACCTTCCACTATCCAAGGTTTCTCCAAGCCCTGTCCAACCTGGCCTTGGACACCTCCAGGGATGGGGCAGCCACAGCTTCTCAGGGCAGCCTGTTCCAGGGCTCCCCACCCTCACAGGGTACACACTCTGCTGAAGGTAGAACAGGTTGCCTTCTTTAATCAGACAAATATTGTCTTTGAATGCAAAAGATCCTGGAATTCCAGCAGTGGAGACAGGAACACATCACATCTGAACTGCTGCAGAGCTGGCTTAGAAACATGCTCTGAAATCCTACATTGCTTAGAAATGGTAGAGCTTTGATCACAGGAACATCACTAAATCTTTAAAAAGCCTCAAACTATAAACCACATTAGAGTGGTCAGTAATTTTCTCTGTACAGTCAGTGTGGAAATAAAATGATGAACATGCTTCAAGGTTGCTTCTCTTCACAAGAGAAACATTCTGAGGGTTGAGTGTAAACCTGCATTAAAGCTGGATTTTCAGTTCTGTGGGAATTATTCATATTTACATCAAGGGTCACTAACATTTTTCTGTGAAAGCAGGACAGGAAAGAAAATTCTGTCATTTGCATTTTCTATAATTTTGTACAATATACACATAATGAAAACATCAATTTGCAAACTTGCACATTCAGGGTTACTGGAAGCAAAGCAGCATAGCACAGATAAAATACTGATGACTGCAATTTAACTTGCTCACCTTTCAAGCTGTCTCCTTAGAATCACTCTGGAAGAATAACATAACATCTTATTAACTTAATTGTCCTATAAATAAGAAATGAAAATATTTCTATTTGGAACAAGATACTAAAATAACAGTAGTATTCCTACTACAGTGTAAGAGGAATAAAAACCGTTCCATAAAATATGAAAAAATACAGTGGGAAGATAGTCATGTATCATTTTAAGTTTTTGTCTTATTTAAACCCATGCAGATTGAGCCAAAACCATCAGTGAGTGGCTACAGAACACACAATCACTTATTTCCCACAGAATAAATCTAAATGTGCAGAGTAGGCTCAGTCCTATCTCCCTGGCAATTGCTCAAACCTACATTATACATGCTTCCCTTTCTAAATCCTGTTGGCAAAGTATTTGATAATGAAGACAAAGCTACATTTCCTCACAAGTATGAATTTGCAAGGGAAATAACCTTAACAAATCAAAAAAAACCCCAACAAGCATTATCTAGTTTAGAAAATGCACAACATTCTTGAACTCTTTGAAATCCATGTACACAGAAGTTTGATACAATAAATAAGGAAATATTTCGGATGGGATGCCTTGCCATATCACAAATAACAGAGTTTAAAAATAACCAACCATGCTATTCAAATATACATGCAGAACTTACAATTATTGATAAAAATCCTGTCTTCTGAAAAATAGTCCAGTCTCAGTAAACACCCACTGATCTACAGGAATTTGATGCCAGATATTCCTCCTCCAAGGTGCCTGGACTGCAAAGCCCTCAGAGTTTGCTTCTCCACTTCATTTGTCTGCAAAATGTGATGATTTTTAGAACCAAGGGAAGTTGACTGGAAAAACAGAGAATAGAGCAATAAGATAATTAAGAACAATTCTGGAATCAGAAGCATCAGTGGCTTCTATTCCCAGAGGTTTAGCAAAGCTTTTTACAAGAATTGCAGTAAGTTGCTGTTGTTTTTCCCTTCCCTTTAATTGCATTTAGTAATGGATATTCATCTCCAGATTTCCTCTTTGTAAATACACTCAAGTTTGCAAAAAAAAAAAAACAAAAAAAAAACAAACCAGCACCCAAACCACCAGGCAGCAATTGTTTCTGGGGAACAGAGTTTCAATTCTTGAATTTCAATTCAATTTACAAAACTTTGTAAAATACGCCACAATCACCTTTCTGGATACATTTCTTGTGTGGCTTATTTAAAGATAAATATTTTGACTGTAAGCTGAGGAAAAACCAGTAAGTCCTAAAGCCTTTTCATTGTTTCATGTTCCTCCTATGTTTTATTTAAATTATATATATATATATATATATATGTAACAGTCAGCCTCTAAATATTAATGTTATATTAATAACATTAGTGGGGGAAAAACCCCCAACTTATCTAATCCAGAATGGATCTAACACCCTCAAAAATTCAGAGCTGTGTCATATATTGCTGAATATATCATTTACAGAAGATCTTTTTGACAAAAACTAGAGAAAACAGCTTTTCCAGAGGCTGTTAGACTGCGAGCTACCCCCCAACGTCCTGAGATTTTTGAGTAGAATGCGAAATTATTCCATTTGAAATTATCTTTTGTTTTGCAAAAGGTGGCTGTCTCTCTAGTCTTCCATGAACACATAAATCTATCCATAAATATATAAAAGAATTTTATATCTGCCTATTTAATAGCAAACTAATTATACTCCTTAGATCTGAGGTACTCAGAGTAACAAGGCTGTTTATTAATGCATAAATATAGATTACCAATAGGCAGGTCCTCAGCAGCATCCAAACTGCTGCAAAGGCTTTTGATGCAACAGCATCATCAGCTCTTTCCTGTTATTCAATAAAAATGAAAGCAGACCTGCTGATAAAAATTGCATTTATAATAATGCAAGAGGGAAAACAACATATAACAAATTCAGACTTTTTCCAACACCTTTAGCCTACATTTTCTCTGTAACATGCCAACAGTTCCCTACACATGACATGGAATGGAAGCGAAGCCATCTCTGTAATTAAGATCTCAGAACTCAGCACAGCTTTCTCACCACAGAAACGTCAGTCCTGATGTTGCTAATGAGCAAGAGAGGAATCCATGTCCATATTTCAGTGGAAACATGCTTCCTAGGAATTAAACTGTATCCACATAACATGAAACATCTTACTTGCTTCCCAACCACATTTGAGCAAAAGAAACGTACATGTAGACAGAAAAGTATAAATATTTTAACATATAAAGACTAGAAGAAAGAAATTCTAAGAGCATAACACAAGGGATAATACTTGGAAATTTTAAGGGAGTGCACAAATGCATCAGAGCAAGTTACAGACAGAAGCTCATCTCTCCCAGTCCTTTCCAACATATTTCCTACCAGGAAAATGAGCCTCGCAAGAAGTGTCTTTTTATGTAGGAAGTTAATGGATCTTTCCCAGTCACTCAGATATATTTAATGTGATAATTACTTCTCATTTCACAAATGGGAATGACAGAGCAACAAAATGTGCAGACCCAGGAGAAGCAGACATTAAATGCTGGGGTTTTGTCCCGCTGTAATGAGTGAGAGTGCATGTGGAATAAAGTAAAAAAACACCCACTGTAGAGTCAGGAAAAAACCAGAAGCTGCATCTCAGGCCATTCCAAATAATGACTTTATTTGCTATGGAACATCACCATAGCTGCCCCCACGGCAGCATCCACATCCTTCCCATAAACCACAGGGAATGGAAAAATCCTCTCCACTTCCTGCCTCAGCACCTGGTTCCTGGCAAGGGCGCTGCCGCTGCCCAGGAGCCTCCTCACGCCCACCTCCTGCAGGTGCTGCACAGGTAACATGGAGCAGAGGTTCTCCACCAGGCCACGGCACAGGGCTCTGGTGACATGGCCCAGGGACAGCTCAGAGGCACCAATGCTGCTCACTGATGCCAGCAGCTCAGGAAGGTGTCTCTCTCCAAATATGGTTGGGTGGACTGAGAGCTTGCTGTGATTTTGGGCCAAGGCTGCTTGGATTATCCTTGGGTAGATGGCAGATTCCTGAACCTGAAATCCTGCAGATGGGAAATACCTTGTTACCAGTTGGAAAGGGTCTGGTGTATCTCACATGACACAATGGACACTGATGCACCTGTTCTGCAAAATATTGGACATCTTTTCCCATGCCCCAAAGGTAATTGTGTGCCCAAGATTATGAACCATAATTCTCCCATCCAATTGTATCCAGAACATGCAATACCAGAAATTTTTTTCTGATTACAGCAACTGCCTTTCCTGAGAGTAACAGCTACTCCTCCTTGCCTGTACTGTGCTAACTTCCAAAAAACAGTATCTTTAAAGGGACTAACAGCAGGGTTCAGCTTCAGTGGCTGGATTTCATGTGAATGCAACATTCACCCTGAGTACTTCCTGAAAGAGCAATTTCAGAGCTTACTTCTGTAGTGCAAAACACAAGAGATTATTTAAAAACCTGTCAATGCCATGCTTAAAGCACTTAAAAGATACTCCATGAGTTTGAGTCTTAAAATCCATTAGAGTGCTGCAAAATATGCACCAAAAGGGCTCCTTTGACTGCAGTCACACAAAATTAGAGGCTGTTGTCCTCAAATCTGCCAACCTTGCCTTTTGAAAATCAACTTGCACAAAATAATTCTGTCCTCGAAACAAAAGAAGGCCTAAAGGGAATATGAATGTGGAGTCCAAGCATGACTGTCCCAGCATGTTCAAAAGCTTCAGCAGGAAATTCCAGAGATCTGGGAAGCATGACCCAAGAATTACATCCTCATTCCCTTTATGGCATAATGGAACAGCTCTAGGCTTGTTCCTCTGCCTCAGCTTCCTTTAACCTTGATGATCAACCTCAGTTTTGTGCTTCAACTCTCCTTGGAATGACTTACCCAGCTCTTGTGCCCACTGTGCCACCATTCCCACAAATGTTGCAAGCACATTCCCTCCATTGAGTGAGGCTGCCACTGCCAAGTAGTCACCATTGAAGAAGGGAAAGTAAGAGACAGCTGAGGAAGGATCTGGTGCCTCTGGAGGCTGGAAACCCTGGGGCATTGAGATGGTCAGCTGAGCAGAGGTGCTGATATTTAGAACTAAAACACACACAAAAAAAAAAAAGGAAAAAAGAAATGAAACAGTGTTTTACAAAGCCACCCTGAAAGAGAACAATGAGAAAAACAGATACCAAAATGACCATACCTGCATCAGTCCTCTCAGTCAGACAGGAATAAACAGAGCACTGGAAATCTCCCAGAGCAATTCCCACTTTTGCTCCTTTGGGTATCCCATGCCATGCACAGGTTGTCCTGCCTGCAATGCTGCCAGGCTCTCCCACCTCTGGAAGCAAGTGGACAGGAAAGCCAGATTTTTTCAGTCTGGAAGCAAAACAACATTATTGGAATAAAGCAGTTTGGGAATGTGTGGCATTACTACAAAAAACTCTTTGAAGTCACAGATGAACTTAGCCACACATTTGTGGCTGCTGGATTTATGGATGCTTTCACCTGTTTAGAAAGCTTTGTCTTGGATAGGGCCAGCATTCCAGTCCAGTGGGCTGGGTAAACCAGTCTGGGAGAATAAACAGTTCTCCTTTCTCTGCAATCTGAGTACCTGAGATTATACATGTTCAGCAAGTTTAACCTACTGATGTCATATGGACAAGCAGGTCCAGGGCAAAGGGACAATCTCAAAACCAGCAAAAAATGCAGCTAAGAATCAAAGAACTTCAGTTGTCATGCAGTTAGTAGTTCACAACAAAATCATGAAGAGTTAAGTTCAACAAACTCCTTACACAATCAGCTACAGGTGCTACAGCAGCAGCACCACATTAGTAACAGTTCAGTCAGCAAAATGCAAATTTCTGTCACTCTTTCATACCTTGATGAGAAGATCTTTCACCTTGGAGTCCTGGCCTAACCTAAGCCCTGAAATATATAAGGCCTTAGCACTCAGCCCTGAAAGAGCAAATCATTAAAATAAGTAAGTAAATAAACAAACTGACTCCTCCTAAGATTTACTTTAGCTTAATAGCTCTTCAGTATTATCACAAGTAAGTCTTAGAAGTTATAAAGCTCAGCTGAAAGAACTGGAGAGTGGGAACTGTTTACCATGGCACAGGTAACACTGTGGCTGCATTTGTCCATCCCACCCCTCCACACAAAGGGAGAGAACAGCTTGGAACCACTGCTAAGTCTCTCAGTCTGCTGCTTGTAGGTATTTTTAAAAATACTGGGCCAGATTTTGTCAGATTTAAACAGAGCAAACTCTTGAGTACAGGCCACAATTGATAAAGAATAACTTTCAATCCTTTTTTATCTGTAGCATATCAACAATCAGAGCCCAAAGAGGGGCTCACACTGCCTGACAAAAGCAGGGCACAAACCCCACTGAACAGCCTTGGCACTCACATGTCAGTATTCCAGCTCTTGTTCCTGCAGTTAAAATATCCCCAGCTGGCAGCATTCTGGACAGACATGAGTGGCTTCTTCAGGTCACACAACATGGCAACCACGTAGTCCTGGATGGTGCCTGCTGCATCGTAAGACTTCAGAAAATCTGGACTTTTAAATAAGATGTTTGAAAAACAACAACAAAAAAAAGAGGGGTTTTTGCTTTAAGGCAGTGAGAGAAGACAACTTTCATTACTGGGGGAACTTCAGACACGTGGGTCCATTTAAATATCAAACAGCCACCTCAGTCATCAACCTGCATTTTATTGTTTCGGTTTGGGTTTTTAAATGGAATTTATTATCTAAGCTGCAGCAATACTTATCTCCAGATGGAAGATGGAGAGAGGGCAACTTTAAGGAATGGGTTGTCTAGGTTCAAAAGCAGAGCATTGAAAAAATTACCAGGAAAGCAGTAATTGTTTGTGTGAAATAAAACAGCATTTGTTGATCCTGAAACATTATTGAAAAATAGGTAAATTCCCACTTGCTCTGGGATCCACAAATTATATGAATGGAAATGTACCAAATGTGAAGCAAAACAAAGCTGCTGGACTCATGACTTATGTAGCTTTAAAGATCACATCATGCTCCATGTATCTGCTGGACACACAGTGGAAAAAAACAAG
Source organism: Cettia cetti (assembly GCA_013401135.1). Classification (NCBI taxonomy): domain Eukaryota; kingdom Metazoa; phylum Chordata; class Aves; order Passeriformes; family Sylviidae; genus Cettia; species Cettia cetti. The sequence goes on from VZUI01096906.1 coordinate 115,269, forward strand.
ATCTAATAAATGTTCCCCTGTTTATTAAACCTGAACTCATTGCAAAGGAAGAGACTGGCTCAGAAAGATGAAACTAAAAAGCAAGTCTTGCTGATGCCAAGTCATAAGTGAAAAATTATATCCTCTGCAAACATGCCACAATAAAGCAGAGCATTTGTGTCACCTCATGAGGATCTGTCTCAGCGTCTGAGGAAGGAAGGAACTGAAATTAATTTAGAGACTCTGTTTTAGCATCTGGCAGCAAACAGACCAAGCAACTCTGTTACTGTTTTAGGCATGTCTGTACTTTCCACAAAGCAGCACAAGGCAAAATGACAGCGTTCAAACTGCATTAGCAGAGCTCCTCTGAGCAGTATTACAAGACTAGTATTATTCTATGATACTTTAAAGCTTCTGTTCTTTATTGTCAAAAGCTTATCCTTTTATTAGAGATCTGTAGTATTTTTACGAGGTCAGAGACTCTTAACTACATATAGTTTATATTAAATACTGCCATTTAAAATATTTGACTACTTGATTAAGATTATGATTACAGAGAAGTGCAGCCCCTCAGCCTGCAGCAGCATTAACCTGCTACAAGAATACTAATTGCCACATAAATTCAAGATGAGAAACAGCCTTTTGAGCAGCAATGTACCTGTTCTTTAAATACCAGTAGACTGTGGCACATCCAAATCCTGTAGCCAGGCTGACGTGTGACTGGGGCAGAGGAAGGGAAGTGAGGAAGGTGGGGCTGCAGCGGCCATCCTGCCAGGTGATCAGCTGGCTGACCTGCTCTGGCTCAAAGGCAGGGCCCGTGCCACTCTCTGACCACTTGCAACCTGAAAACAGAATCCAAGAAATCCAGTGACTCCCTTCAGCACAGCCTGCCTGGCATTCCTCATTTCTGGACACACCTGATCATTTGTTTAATAATCAGAAATAGAGACTGTAATCAAATTAGTCTTCGTTTTCAGCCCTAGATAACATCATAACGCAAATCACCCTTTGTAACACAGAGAATGATATCCAAAGCCTTCCTTCTTTTGAAGAGATATTAAGGATACAACTTAAATAACAGGTGAGCCTCAAAAAACCCCAACCACAGTCTGCTATAGGAGGTGAGGAGCTGGCATGGCAGCTCTCACATAAAAACCTCAGCTGGGATGTGCCACATCACCAGCTGGAGAATGCAGCCTCAGTAATGAACTGCCCAGGAGGGACAGCACAAAGCTGCATCACCTTTGGAGCCAAAGCAACAAGAAATCTGCAAAGTACTAAAGAGTAAAACCCTCATGTACACACAACAAAGCTTCACCAAAGGCAGGACAGGCTTTAATTCAGAGTTTAATTCACTTTCCCAGTCCAGCACATTCCTTTTGAGCAGAGAACACCACACCTTTGAGGAAACCTTCACATTCTTTCATTGAAGAGGAGAGGCTGGGCTCAAGCACATTCCAGGGCACAGCTCTGAGCTCTGCCAGGCATCCCTGGACAGAGATCACTCACTCTGGAACTGAGGCAAACTCTTGGCTTTTGACCAGGGAGCAGAGAGGCAAGAGATGAGACTCAGCTTCTTGACTCGCACAAATACGGCTAAAAAACTTAATTCTTGGGTTGGGTACAGGGCTTGGAAGTCACACTCACACAGCAAAAAGTGGCCCTGAAGGCTGGGAGGTGCCATGAGAAACATACAAAATAAAATACATACTTTTTCTTGTTCCTTCAATTAATTCCCTTTTCTATCAAATCTGTTAGAACTGAATTTCCAACTGGCTTGCTTTTCTAGTTTTAAATGGATTCTAAGAAATATTATTAGTCATAAATCTAACCCTAAAGGATGCCATTAAAAATTTTATTTGTGTCCCAAAGGTCCTGGATTCACTTAGTCCACTCAAACAAATGAGAGCAAACACCCTCTTTCACTTGATAGAAATGAAACTAAAGTAGCATGTGGCTTTAGGACATAAAATATTTACCAATATGACATAAGAATCTGTGCCTATGAATACACAAGGCTTTGTTATGCAGCTCCTGGGACAGCTGGAAAGCAACAACAGCTCCTTCAGTCCATCAGCCTTTGGACTTCTTTCTAATCATTTTTAGTATTTAATATAAAATTACAGCCAGTAATGAATAGTGCAGTGCCTCTTCAAGCAATTAAGACCCTGACAACTTCTGACAGGCAGTGACCAGCACTTTTGGGAAATCTGCTCTGTGGTTTAATCTTTACTTAATCTGCATAACTCCTGTTATAATAAGACTTGTATAATTGTCCAGATGAGCACATTACGGGGTTAAATGAAAGAAGACATGGACCCACACTCTGGAAACCTTAGACTACAGGTTTATAAGGCATTAGCCAAGAAGATAATCCATCCCTATCTCACAGGGCTGGCAGTCCAAGGCCTGGATTCTTCCAATATCCTCACTATCACAAGGATTATCTGAGTATTTGCACAACCAAGCCCCACATGACTACCTCCCTGCAGCTGATTTTGTTTCTGAGGTCTTGGCAAGCAGCTGAGCATCCACAATCCTGACCACAGTCCTTTCTCAGCTCCTACTAACAGGAGCATAAGCAATAAAATAAATGCAATGTGACAGTCTATGTATTACTTGCTAGGAAAAAAAAAAGTCTTCAGATTTTGGGGGGAAAAAAACAGAGCTATTGAGATGCTGGACAGCATCTAGGTAAGGGTGAATAAAATCCCCCTGCAAGTTATTCACATGATGCAGAAGTTCTTTCAAATGGCAGCAGATAGCATGTGATGGAGAAACAATAACAAGCCACAAGTATGCTATTCCTCCTTCATAGTAATAATTGTGCTGACTCTGCACTGATGTCATTAGGCTAAATCATTTATCATTAACTACAGTGAGTGGCTGAAATTTCAGTAAAAAATGAAAAATTCCTGTAAGAGATCTTCTGTTAATTCTGTTTCAGAGAAGACCAAAGTGGTGCAGCAGTTTAATCACAGAATCACTTCCCTGTTACAATTTAATTTTCTGCATCGTAGTACTCTGAGCAGGAATGTTAAAGAATGAATGTTACCTTTATCACTTTTCCAAAACACAACCCCATGCATTTGTCCAGAAATACCAATGTGGGTGACTTGCTGAAGCTGCTGCTGAGGCAGAGCAGCAAGGCATTCATTCAATGCTCTGATGATTTTCTGGACATCCTGCTCCATTCCCTGCAACCACAAAACATTATCCTGAGCAAGAAGTCATTAGGATTCACTCAGTGTATTTATTAAACAAGGTTGCTTTAGTCAGAAGTGAAGGACAGAATTCATTTCGTTCAATAGCATTTATTAGAGTAGTATTTACTACTAAACAGTAAAAAGAAAAGAAAAATTGAAAAAAAAACCCCACAAACCCATAAAAACTAAAAATCAATACTAGCAAGTTGAGCCTCTTAAACTGAAGGCTGAATAATTTTTAATTTCCTAAATAACCACACTCAACCATAACTTTAAAAAAATCCATGACCACTGACTACAAGCTTTCATTAATTCACCTTATCAACCACTCTTCATTTTCCTCACAAAGAGAATTATCCATGTGCTCTGACAGGTGTGCAGTGTCCCCTACCTCTTCCTAAAGCTCCTCCCTATTTACTCACTGATGATTTTGATGATGCTGATCTTCCATTTCTGGATATTTTATTCCTAGAACCACCCACCAAACTGACCCAACTGTTCCCCAGGAGAAGCTTGCACACTTTCAAAGGCTCAGGTTACTTTCTGACAGACCAGTATGATTACAAAACTATTGCAACAGAGTCTACAAATAAATGTGAACTTTGTGCATAACTACTTTAGGCTGCATAAATTGGCAGGAGGAGGGCTGGCCTGTTTGGTATCCTTGGTATCAGAAACTGTGCACATTCTCTATGATTCTGATTAATCTTTTTTTAGATTGACCAACACAATGGATGTAAAGATCTTTAACAGAAGTACTTGCTCCTGGTTATTTCCACGGGGAATTTCCAGTTATAATTCCACCTCACACTGAAGTGCAAAATAAAATACCCCTCCAGATGGCAAGTGGTTGCTGTTTCCTGACTGGGAGTGTCAAAGATAAGGTGGTGACTCATGGGAGAATAGTTTTAGAGTGTCTTAGGCAATTTTTCAAAACCTCCTTAAGTCGAGTAGCTCTGTTTGACTTCCTTGAACGGTGAGCAGGGGTTGTTTTAATTCTGCTTTTTGATATGCAGACACATGCTGCCAATCTAGGCACAAAAACAATCCAGGAAATTCACTGGACTCTGTCCAATGTACCAAACAACCCAGCCACTTCAAGGCAAGGCCAGTGCCCTGCAATTTCCCTCAGCACTCCCTGCCAGCCCTTACCTGCGGTGCAGCTCCCAGGCTATCGCTGTGTGCCTGCGTCTCCCTGGAGCAGCTCTCTGCGAGCGCCAGCCCTCGCTCTGTCCCTGTCACCAGCGCTGCCTTCACCGACGTCGTGCCCAGGTCGATGCCCAGCACACAGGTGGGCCCACGCCCGCCCGCCGCGGCCATGAAGGGGTGGCTGTCACCTTGTCCAGCACGGACAGGCGGACCGACACCCACCATGCTGAGCCCCACACGGCTCCCGGTGCCGCCCGAGCCCCACACGGCTCCCGGTGCCGCAGCGCGGGCTCCGAAGGACGGGGCAGGAGCGGGACCTGGACTTCGCCCTCCGGCTGAAGGTGCCACTCTGCCCTCAGCGCTCCCCCGCCACTACCCCTCCACTGTGACAATGACAAACCGCCCCTCCGCCAGCTGACCCGCGCGGCTTTAAACCACGCTTATTTATCAATACCAAACCACCGCGGCGCCGAGCCCGCCCTGTCCCTCCGCTCACAGCTCGGCCCCCCTCACGGACTCGCTCTGCCACACCCAAGATGGCCCCCGGGGGCGGCCGCAGCGGCGCGGTGGGCGCTGGGCGGGGAGTCCACAGGCGATCGCCTCACGTGAGAGCTGAAAAGGGAAGAACCGGGACGGCGCCGGGCGCTGAAAGAGGTGGGTTCCCGCCCGCTCCCCGGTACCGCCGCCTCGGCAGCGGCGCATTCCAAAGCACCGCGTACCGCGCTCCGCCGGGGCTCCTGAGGGGAAAGCGGCAGGACTACAAGTCCCAGAGCGCACCGCGGCGCGCCGCCAGCGGCGAGGGTCTGGCGGGGGCGCGGGGGCTGCCGAGATTTGTAGTCCCGCGCGTTGGGGTGGGGTGGGTCCGTCACGGGAGCAGCCCTGAGGTAAAGATGTGCCCGGGGCGGCCGGACAGACAGAGGGACAGGGAGATGGTGCCCTCCGAGGGGTGCTGAGAGTCCTTCGGCCGGGCTGGAGGCCGTGGTGTTGCGAAGGGACCGGTTTGCCGCGGTTCCTGCGAAGGGGATGGGCTGTGTGGCCGTGTGGGTGCTAAGGAAAGCTTCTCCCTGCTTTTTCTGCAGCTTTTCCACCATGAGGACGCGATACCTGCTCCTCGCTCTGCTGAGCCTCTCGCTGGCGCTGCTAGGGCCTGGCGGTGAGTGTTTGGTCAGCCCAGCTTGGGCCCTCAGGGCTCCAGACCAGTAAGAGATGAAAAAGAGCAGCTCTCTAGTTATCCCATTACATCTCTCCAGGGATACCTGTGCCACGCTTCCCATCAGCTCTTCTCTCACACGTTACTTCGGCTTCTTGTGCTCCTGCACTGTACTGGGGCACTGGTTGTGCACCTCATGCTCCAAAATCACTTCTGCAGATTAAATGGTGCCTGGGGAGCTCCTCTGCGCTTAAGTTCTTACGAACACAATGACAACAGAAAAAAAGTGTCCAGGCCAACCTGTGCAACCTATATCTCTCTCTGTTTCTGTAAATGTACGTTCTCTTGGACATCTGGGTACTTGGTTTGAATTTGTGGCCCAATAAACAATTTTATATTAAATTTGGGGCGTTTATGATCCCTAGATCACCAGGATCACATCAAGAACTAGGGTGGGTTTGCAGTACCCTATAACCTTCCCTTGGCATGAACTTCTGTTGCACTTCAAGCATTTAAATTACTTCCTTGCAACATGTTCATGTGATAGTTATTTACTTCTCTTTTTAAATTGCTTGGTTGCCTTGAAATGAGCTGTACTCCCCCTTTGCTTCTTATCATATGTACTTATCTGATTGAACTGATACTGCAGGGACCAAGAGTAAAATGTCAAAGAACAAAAAAAAAGTAGATTGTTCTTCTGAAGGAGCTGTTCATAGTAATTGAGATTTGTGTGTGTGTGTTTTTCCCCCCTCCCCAGATGGAGCCATTGTGTTGTCAGTCCCTGAAGTGGTATCTTTAGAAAGTGGAAGTTCAACAAATGTCACTGTCTCTCTGAGGTAAAATCATGATTGCAGCTTTACTTTCCCTTTGAAATATGGGCTGTCCTCCATAAGTGAATTTACAGTTCCTCCCTTTCTAAAAATCGATGCTTAACAGAAACTTGCATTTCCTAGAAGGATCACATCCTGGACAAATGCTCACTGGAGTTCTTTAGGAAAGCTGTGCAGGACTGTGTCTCTTGGAAAGGTTTTATTTGGGTATTTTTGTCTTTCTGATGTAATTTCTGTATTTTGCCACTCCAAGTACACGTGCCTTGTTTCTGCCCTGTTTCAGCAAAGGATAATGAGCACCAGGACAGGATAGAATCCCTTGGTGTCTTTGTCACTAGTGTGGAGAAGAGGGAGGTACAATGTAGCCATACAAGCATCACTGGATGATCTAAAAGAACCAGTGCAATACTCACACACTTTGGTGCTAGTTCCTCTGAGTATGAGGCAGGTTCTGTGTGTGTGGGCTGCTCATATCTGAGAGGATTGAGCAGATGCTCCCCTGCAGCCCTGAAGCAACCTCTGAACTCAGGCACCAGCCTAACTTGTTTTTTCTGCCTTCTCAGGGCTCCACTAAATGAGACACTGGTGATAACTCTTAATATTACACACTCCTCAAAGCACAGCACCATTGTTGAACTTCCTGATGAGGTAAGTGACAGAACAGACTTGTAACCTTATGCAAAAACCTCCTGCTATTGTGGTGCAACTCTTCTTCCTTCTGCTCTGCCTTGCAGGTACAGCTCCCTGCAGGTCACACTAAAGCAGACTTCCTAGTGAAAGCAGATGATGTGGGACAAGTAACAGTTTACCTTTATGCCAATAATTCCAACTTAACTGGGTGAGAAACTGGTTTTTTGTTCTACTTACTATCCTGTAGCTTCCTAAAAGTTGGGAACTTTTATGTTAACTACTCCTAGGAGTTAAATGGGACATGGGTGGGATGCAGTTAAGATGATGTGGTAACCCTGCAGCAAATCCCCAGGTGTTCAGATAAATAGAGGGCAGGGAAGCAGAGTCATGTCTTGGATTTAATTACAAGATGACTGAGTTCTCATCACTCCTTAGTCTGGTTTTAATAGTGCCTCCCAAAAGTATAAAGATTAAATGTCAGCTTTTCTGATCTGGGAAGCATTTGGCTGTCAGTGTCCTGTGGGATGCTGTTCTTACCGTGCAGGATTTATTCTGGAGTTCCTGAGGTGCATCAGTTAGGGGAACCCTCACCTCACAGGTGCCAGTTCTCCCTCCTAGGAGAAGCCTAGCCAGATGGAGAAAGCTGGATTGTCTTTGCTTGTGGCCCAGATGTTACTGAGCAACAGGATGCTCCTGTTTTACTTCCTTGTTTCACTTCTGCTTTTGAGACTCGGGGCAAAGGCAGAGGTGAACACGTGGAACGCTCACAGGGCTGCACCATCATGAGGCATGAGGAGGGCAGCTCTGCTCTGTGCTGACAGAGTGGAACCACAGGCACAAGGTGACCTGTGGGAACATTCCCATGGTAAGAGGATGGAGAGGAAAGACTCAGGAGTGGGAGATGTCCCAAACTCAACAAGGTCACAAATGAAAAGGGGAGCAACTCAGCTGAACCCAACCGAATCTTTATTGTCTTGTCTCAACATCTGGACTGTATTTCCTCTCTCAGAGCAGAACAAGATAAAATCTACCAAAAAAAGCATGAATTAACTGATTCTTTCTGCATTAACCATCAGGTCTAGGATTCAATTTCAAGTGTTTCACAGCATCATAGTGAGATATGCTGATGAGGTGGTTGGCTGGATCTATTTTGTCGCCTGGTCCATCTCCTTTTATCCTCAACTCTTTGAGAACTGGCGACGGAAAAGGTAAAGAGATGTGTTTGCAAGTCACTAAAGCACTTCTGCAAATCATGTTCATAGCTTCAGTTACATCCAGCTTGGTTATTGGGAATTATCCATGGAAAGTTGGGAAAAAGGCAAAGGTAGGGTCTGAATAATTGCAGCCCCAGTGAGCTTTTATATATGCAAGTTAGAGGGAAACCAAGTGCATCCTACAAACACCTGATCCTAAGATGTGGCATCCAATATGAATTGGTGATAGAGGAGACTTCCCTATTCCTTTTGGTGCCATGTTATAAATCATGTGGCTGAGCCAGCTGTGATGATCACTTTCAGAGATTACCAGCCTTGAGAGCTGTTTCTCAGACACCTCCTTGTAGTGTCATCATTAGGGCAGTTCCCCTTGAGCTAAGTGACTCGAAGTAGGAACATTATAATATATGAAAATGAAATTATTTGATCTGGCAATGGTGCCCTTGTGTTTTATGGGTTCAGGCTGGAAGGGCTTTATCAGACAAGCTCGTGGAGGGGTGCAGTTAAAGAGCAGAGACACAGATTGATCTATGAGAGCTCTGTTATTTCACCCTGCTTTCTGATGAACTCACAGCATTGTGTAGTCACAATGCCTGAAGCTTTTGCTTACACCAGAAACTGCCAATAAATCAGTACAATTCCAGGGTCAATTTTTCCCTGGAACTGCCTGTAACACTCTAATGCATGTTTCTCTCTTTTTTTTTCTTTTTTTTTTTTTTTTTCTTCTCTAGTGTTGTTGGACTAAGCTTTGACTTTATAGCATTAAACCTTACTGGCTTTATAGCATACAGTGTGTTTAATGTTGGGCTTTTCTGGATTCCCTTGATTAAGGTGAGCATGATTCTCTCTTAACACGTCCTGGGGGATGGGTATGTGCAGAAGGGAGCTCAGACACGTGGCTGGTTTTGCTTTCCCTTACCTTTAGGAGGAATTCCTGGTCAGTTTTCCCGGCGGGGTGAACCCTGTAGCCATCAATGATGTTTTCTTCAGTCTCCACGCAGTAACCCTGACTCTCCTCACCATCATCCAGTGCTGCATCTACGAGGTGGGTCTGGGTGCCGGGCTCACCCGTGGGCTCTGCCAGAGCTCCCTCTGCCGGGCACCGCCCCGCTCCTTTCGGGCTCCAAAATCCCAAATTCGCTTCACTTCCACCGGCCTTTCCAGGAGCCAGGCTTCACAGTCCAGCTCCCTTCAGCTTTCCTGAGCTAGCAGCACCTCCACTAACCTTATCTACTTCAGCTTCATGGATGTTCCGAGCTTATGAGTAAACTCCTTAGGGACTCAAAATAACTGAGGCAAACAGCCAAGTTCATAAAGTTCCCAAACATCTCTAGCCAGCACACAGATTACAGCTCTTCACAGCACAAATGCTTTGCTGTTTCCTTGGAGCATTCTTCAAGCCATGATAGGACTTTAGATACTCCCTGTAATTCAAACAGTTTTTTTCAACTTCTTTCCTAAAACAGCTGTCAATGCCATTTTGTAATTTGCACCTTTTCAAGTGAGACTGATTGTTGCAGTCAAGTGGTTCTTACTTAATCCCGTTGATTGTTCAAGTCAGGTGATTCTTTGTTTAATTTTCATTGTAAAAGCATCTCATCTGAACTGATAATTTTCTCTAGCTGGTAATTGTTTCTCTCTTATGGTTCTTCCTTTGGTCATGCTAAACCTAAAACTGTAACAGCCCATCTGTCATAATTGCCATGTACTACAGACTTTTCTAGTGAAGAACTAGAAAACAACCATAAATATTTTACCATAATGGTATAATCAGTCTTTTGCACATACAGGAACTCTTGATCTCACCAAACTGAATTTTTGAGATTTATTACAGATTATGCACCATCAATACTCAAGAATACTGTTTGCTCCCCCTTGCTCAGGGACAGAGAATTTTAAATGATTGATATGAATATTGCTTATCAGCTCTCTCAAAACTCTAGCTGGTTGCTGTAGCACTTCCTTAATTGTACTCCTGTGATACCAGCCTAACTGGTAAAACAGGTTTGGACTGTAGTGTTGCAGGGTCCTGAGCAAACTGAATCTTTGTGTCTGGGGATGTGTGACCCGGCCAAACTGTATCTGTGTTTCTATTTCAGAGAGCAGGTCAGAAAGTATCCAAAGTTGTTGTTGGACTCTTGGCACTTGCGTGGATCTTCACCTTCACAACGCTGTTCCTGGCTGCAGCTGAGGAGATGACATGGCTGCAGTTCTTATTCTGCTTCTCCTACATTAAGTTAGCAGTCACACTGATAAAATACTTCCCACAGGTAAACTGAATTTTCTGCTTGCATCCCATATCCTTGCCACCCTAACCCTGCAGTGTGTGCTCTTGAAAGTCTGAAGAGACTAAACCACCAATGATTATTTATTAGTAGTGAGAAATCAGTAGAATTGTACTGAAAGCTGCTTGAAAGTCAATCCCAAATGCCTGTGCATGACACTGCCTGACACCCTTGTCACGCTCCCAGGCCTACATGAATTTCCGTCGGAAGAGTACTGAGGGATGGAGTATTGGAAATGTGTTACTGGACTTCACTGGTGGAAGCTTCAGCCTTCTCCAGATGTTTTTGCAGTCATACAACAATGGTAAGCCTGGCACTGAGCTGCTGGAGCCTGTCTTGATGGGGTGGGAGGTCCCACTACAAAGCAAATATAAACCAGTAGGTTATCTCAGAAGAATGATGTTTGTGCTGTGTTGTGGGGAGCTGTTCTTATAGGAAGGATAAAGAATGTATTCCCTCAAGATATAAAATGAAATAGCCATCCTGAAGAAACCATAGGAACAGTTATTAATTAGCTTTGCACTATTAATTATTAACTAGATGTGCACTGCAGTCAGCCTTAGGTGCATCTGAGCAGTCCATAATAGACATGAACTTCTCTAAAGTGTCTAAAGACTACACTTGAGGAGTCAGACTTAACTCTAATTTTGTGTTTGACAGATAAGTGGAGGTTAATCTTTGGAGATCCAACCAAGTTTGGCCTGGGTGTTTTCTCCATCATCTTTGATATTGTTTTCATGGCCCAGCACTACTGCCTGTACAGGAGACGTGGGTATGAACCTTGTGAATAACAAACATCACTTGTGGAGACTAAAACTTTAAACTGAACTTGTCCCTACCCTGAGGGCTTTCAAGATTCTTGCTGCCAGTTACCAGAAATACTGATTCTGATCTCTCTCTGGGACTTGATCCTCTCTGGGCTGGAACACAAACTGTTGCCTTGCCAAGCACTGACTACCAGATGCCTTAAGGACAGCAAGCTCTCAGCTGCACGTGGGACACTTGTGCCTGTTGAAGCTGCACACACAACTCAGTGGGAGCTGTCCAAGCAACACATGGCTCTTTTTTCACCAACCACAGGGAAGAGAAAGACCAAATGATGTCTTTCTGATTGGAGGTGAAGCACAAAGAGCAGAGTTCTGTCTTCCAAAAATCTGAGATCACGTTTAAGCAAGTATTTAATATCTTTAAGTAATGACTGCAGACTGTCTGTGGATCCAAGTGCTGCTGCTGACCTTTCCCAGACAGCTCACAGTCCACTACCACTCAGGCTGGCCACAGTGGTACATCACAATAATGAGGTTGTTAACAAATGCACAAATGCTACAATTTGAACTCTTTATTAAAAAAAATCCTAACAGAAACTGTTCTCTTATTTCATTGAAAGCTCCTTTGAAGGTGCTAAGACAAGTAATTAGAAAGGAATCTATGCATTTATACTTGAATGCTTAAAACCTAATGTGTCTTTCTACATGTCAACATAAGGAAAATTAGATCTCAGGGGAGGTTTGACAGTGAAACCAGACCTTACTGACCTCAGTAATTCCACAATCAACTCTTGAGCCAAAAAAGGTCTCAACTGGAGGCACCCAGGTGATGTGGCTTTACATGTAAGGAGAGACAGCTCAGGAAAACCATCTTTGTTTTATTGTGTGTAAAATCAAGTGAAAAAAGCAGTACAAAAAGCAGTGTATCTTTATAGTAACAAAAATAACTCCAACTTGAAAGACTTAAAATTTACTACTGAATTCTTAAGTTACAAAATTCCAAAGCAGGATTGTAGTAATTCCAGAGATATAAAACTGTAAAGTAGGCAGCTGCTGGTGTGCACAGAACAGTCTGAGATGCATCAATCACAATGTACATGGCACAGCAGTAAGGTACTGAATAAATTAGTCTGCCACCTTCTCGTGCTCTATTTACAACAGCTTACCTCAAGGCTGCTTAAGGAAACTATAGATATGTATAGATCAACTGAAGAGGATTAAAAACTCCAGGTTTGGGGTAATTGTAAAGCTAGCTGGCTAACAAACCACAGGATGCCACATCATGGGCTTAGGGTTGCAGCAAGAATCCTCAGTCCTGTGGCAAGTTGATTTAAACCACTTAATATCCTACTAGAAGTTTAAATTTGGTCAAGAGGCACTTCTGCAAATTACTGGCATATTCATCTCTTCCATCCAATAAACCACTGATTTAAAAATAAAACCAAAATCCCTCCCATTTGAAGTCTTATAGAAGTGGAATGAAGAACTGAAAACTCTATGGCTACGAGCAGCATTTCTGAAAAGTTCAGGAACATAGTTTTGTTTCCTGCTCAATATTCCTTTAAATTAAACTCAATTCATCTGATGGTACAAATTTGGAACAAGGAGAATTCAGGTTTCACCCTGCCACTGAGGTTGAACTGTAGTGTTCATGAAGTTGTGTTATACTTCACAGGCATTGATCTAACACTTGTGTGTTACTCAGGTTCTTGCCTGAAGAGGCTGCTTTGTCCAGGGAATCTTTGCAGGAAACTGAAATGCCCCAAACTCTCTATCTTGCACACAGTGAAGGATTAGTACAATGCTCCTCCCCACAGCACTGTGCAGCTCTTAACTCTGGCATTTCAATTTGGTAGCAGGGGAGGACAGGACAGTTCCCTTCTAAAAGCTTAGGCACTGCAAACCCTCTGGTCTCCCATAGCAGAAACCACATCCCCTCCTAAAATAGGAGGCTTTTGTGCTACAGAAGAATCCTGTCCAAGTTAAGGCTTTTGCAGCTGCTCTAAGATAACTTGGGTCTGTCCTGTCCTGAAAGCCATAGCTACACAAGTCTTGCCATGTACCTGCAGGGCAGACTTTAGAGAAGCACTCTGCTGAGGAGAGGAGTATTGTTTTACTACTGCCAGTTACACCAGAAGAAGTTAAAATAAAAAAGTAGTGTTTACCACAGATAGGAACATGCACTCTTTCCAGACAACCTGTTCCAGTCTAATATTTGCTTCTTTCTTTGATACCAGTCTATACATCTCCCTCCCCATTCCCTCCCCAGCTGGATGATGGATTAGGACATCATGGATTGCTGCACAGCCTTCTGCAGGGACTTCCTGGTCACCAGCAGCCGTACCACCTCCTCATTCCTCTTGGTCAGCCTCTTCCTGGCCTGGTCATGGGTCACCATTGTCATATCCCAGCCATTCACCTGGGGAAAAAAAAAACAAACATAAAATGAGGTACATGCAGGGACTCACAAGTGTCCTGTAACTGTTCTGTCAGAACCACGTAGGGGATATGGTCATGTCACAGCTTAGTTTATTTATAAACCCTACAAACTGTCCTGGGAAGTACCCAGAAGATTATTTTCTCCAGTAGATGCTTCTCTGCACTGTGCAGCTGTTACTACATCAGTACTGTCTTATCTTGGTGCTTACCTGCATGATCTTATCTCCAATCTGGAGTCCTGCAACTTCTGCTGGGCCTCCCTCTGTCACCCTTGTTACATAGATACCCTGGAAAAAAAAATTAACTGTTCATCTACTCAATATGGGAGGATTCAGTACTCAAGGGCCATTTGACTGACAACACTAAAAAACTCCGTAGTGTATTATGAGATTTTAGGTGAAAACAGGCTTGTGCAATTTTGGAATATAGAAAAGGTGGAGAAGTCACTTGAATAACCTCAGCCTGCCAGTGATAAGGGGGCAACAGAGTAGCTGTGGTGGAGGACATGATGTTTTGGGTAACTCAGCCTTTGGGAGAGGGAGTTGCTACAAAATAAGATTATCTGACCTTGTCAGTCTTGTCTTCAGAGAAAGGATTCTGAGTAGGGTCCTGATCAATGCCACCCCCTATGCTGAATCCCAGGATCAAATTGTCACCTTGACGAAGCTTATGTATTTCAATTCTTTGCTGGAAAGAGAAAGAGATCAAATAGCTGAGTATTGTGATGAAAGTGGAAGAAATTTCAAGTGCATTTCAGACACAGATACTTCAGATCCAGTTAGATTGTCTTTCACAGAGATCCCACGACACAGCCCAGCCCCTCAATTACTCAGAGCTTTCCTGCCTGCCCGGGAATAGAAGGGAACAACACTAAAACCAGAGCAGGTCTCTTTAAACATGACTCATGCCTTGATAAGCAGCAGTCACTCATGACCAGCCTCATCTTGCTCGTTATCCACATGCCTTATGTTCCTGCTAGTCCTATCAGCAGAAATAACAACCTATTATTAGGATGGTTCTTTTTCAGAATAACTTTTAGTAACCCAGGGCAGGCTCCTCACTGCCCCATGCACAAAGGCATCTGACCAGCTTTGTGCACTATGTCAGCATTGTAGAAATGCCAGCTGGTGCAATTCCTGAGCCAGAGTGAAAAGCCAGTCTTAACTGACACAATAACCTCTCAAAAGGTGCCTCAACCCTATCTAATAGAAGGAAGATGTTCCTGCTCATTGCAGGGAGGTGATTGAGATGACCTTCATGGGTGCCTTCCAACCCAAACATTCCCTGATTCTCCTCTCACAGCCCTGTGACACAGACCCTGAACTTCCCCACTGAATTCCAAACACCCGAGGCACAGAATCCGTGTCCTCAAGCTGGGGCCACACACCCAAACACAACCCCAGTCACCACTCCAGGGGAAAGCACAGAATCCCTGACTCGCACTGCGTGTTGATTAAAGCCATTATCTCACTTTAAAAGCTCTGCTTCCTAAACCCCACCCAGACAAGCAGGTGCTTATCCTGCCCTCGCAGAGAGGGCTCCGCACCGAGTTGGGCTCGGCTACCGCAAGGTCCCGGTACCGGGAGAACGCGCGTGTCGGCGGGATTCGCTCCCTCTTTCCTCAAGCAACGCCCGAGCAGCTCCGGCCAGGGGTCAGTCCCTCCGCCCGGCGGAGTTTCCCCTCTGTTCTCCCACCCGGTATCGCGGACGTAGATTCTGACGGCCCCCCGCGGCGGGGAGCGGCCGCCGGGGCGGCAACGCGGGCCGGCGGCGCTGCGGACCGAGCGGCCGCGCCCTTCGCCCCCGCCAGGCACCTCCACCGACTGACAGCGCGCAGGGCGCTCCGGGGCACCACCGGCATCCCCCTCTCCATCCCGGCCAGCAGCGCCCGCCACGGTATCCCCCGAAGAGCGGTGACGGCTGGCCCGGTACGAACGCCATGCCCACCCCTCCCGTCCCCGTTCATCGCCACGGCGACCGGCTGGCCAAGTACGAATGACACGGCCCTGCCACCCCCGTCCCGCTCTGCAGCCCCCGTTTCGTCCTGCCCAGCCCTGTCCCGTCCTGTCCCCGCTCACCACCACGACGGTGACCGGCTGGCCCGGTACGAACGCCATGTCCGCCCCGTCGCCGCCGCCGCCCGAACAAAAGCGCCTCGCCCGGCCCCGCCCCTCGCTCCCCGCCAGCCAATCCGGCCCCGCCCCTCGCTCGCCATCAGCCAATCCAGAGCCCCCACGGCGCCCCGCCCGCTCCGCCGCGTCCCGTCGGCCCTCACGCCAAGATGGCGGCCGGGCGGTGGCGGCGGAGCGGTCGGGGCAGGCCGGGCGCGGCGGGCGGCCCGCGGTGACGGGCGCTGTGCGGGGTCCCTTGGCGCGGTGCGAGGCCTGGCGGAGCGGCGGGGCTGCGCGTAGTGGATGAGAGGTATGGAGGAATGGGAGGACGGGCGGGAGAGCCCGCGGGGCTCTCCCGGCGGCCTGAGGGCGGGCAGGTTCGTACAGCGTGTGTTTGCTTCGCCTTAGTGTCGGTACGAGCGAGGAGCTGCCCGAGCCCGGCGCGGAGCCATGGCCGCCGTGGTGGCCAAGCGCGAGGGGCCGCAGTTCATCAGCGAGGCGGCGGTGCGGGGCAACGCGGCCATCCTGGACTATTGCCGCACCTCGGTGTCCGCCCTGTCGGGCGCCACGGCGGGGATCCTCGGCCTCACCGGCCTGCACGGCTTCATCTTCTACTTCCTGGCCTCCGTCCTCCTCTCCGTGCTGCTGGTGCTGAAGGCCGGGCGGCGGTGGAACAAGTACTTTAAATCGCGGAGGCCGCTGTTCACGGGGGGGCTCGTGGGAGGGCTCTTCACCTACGTCCTGTTCTGGACTTTCCTGTACGGAATGGTTCACGTGTACTGAGCGGCTCCGGGGCCAACGGAGCTGCGGGACTGTTGCCAAAAGTCACTACACAATAGGCCAGCTCACCTTCCAAACTGTTGTCCATGGCTCGTGTCGTTAATGCTGTTGGTAAATTATGTCCGAGTACAAATTAATCAGTAGCACTGTTCTAATTAAACTGAATGTGAAGCACCGCTTGGATGCCTCCTGTATTTGTTTCCTTGTTAAGGGATAATTTCTGTCCCTAAAAGCAGGCACAGCTGTGGGGTTTGGTTCATAGAATCCTTTGTGTTTTGGATACACACACCAGTTACAATCCCCTCTGGATGTGCTGCTTGTCCCAACACACAAATATGAGTCAGTAACAAATCGCTCTGACATAATTAAATTATTTTTAAATAATTCCACTGACACAAGAAAATAATTAAGTGGATGTAAATGTTTGGTACAGAAATGTACATGCAAATGTTCTCTTCCATGACTGCCATCAGCAAATTACTCTGTCACAGGTGCTTGTCACTGCTCTCCAGAAAGGCCACAAAAGGGAGAATTCCACCACCCACCATCCAGGTAATGCCTTTCCTATAGCCCTGTTCCTGCAAAAGTAAGAGATTCATTGCTTACCTCTCACCAAGAGAAGGGAGTCTGACCTGAAAAAAACTCTTACAGAACACTCCTGGGGAGCATTGGCCTAAAGTGACACATTTTATTGCTGAACGTGAAACACAAGGAGAAAAAAAAAGTCAAAGTCAAGAAATGAGCTCCTGAGAAGGAATCTGGTTATGTTTTATTAACAGCAGGGGTTATAGGAGTTGTGTTACACAGTCTAAAGAAAGGAAACATTCTAGGGGATCTGGGATGCCTGAAGACTTAGATTCAGGAAATAGCTTTGGTCCTCTCACAAGAGGATGTTTTGGCAACTTAAAACAATGGTTCCAGCAGAGCAATCGGCTTTGCACCTTAGGAGGAGCTGCTTGCTCGCCAGGAGTTGTGCCAGGCCCTGGTGGCACACGGGGATCACTGTGTGTTTCACCATCTAGAAATTAATCAACTCCAATTAAACCCTGACAGTCAAAAGCCTGGGCTGCTGTGGGGGTAACTCTTGTGCAGTTCCCCATGTGCTGACTTGTGTTTGCCTTGGGGAGAGACTTCTGACTTGGGGAGAAGGTTTTGGATGAAATCAGAGCACCAGGAGAACACAGCTTATCCTAAATGAACTCCACTGTTTAATTCTATTTTCTTGCCCCATTTTTGTCTCACTACACAGAAACGGGCAGGGAGGGAACCTGAGTGGGATTTGCTGCCAGTGACTGGGTTCAGGGTTCACTGCTGACAGGGGGGAATTTTAATTTAGGATGAACCTATACCCCAGAGTAATGACCTTAAAGAAGTTAAAGCAGAGGTGGGTGCAGCTGCTGATGCCACTTGATGGCAGCAGCTCCCTGATGCCACCCTCAGATGCTGCAGCAGGAGCCCTTTAACTTCTGGTATTCAAAGGGTGCACAGAAATATTTAATCTTCATCAGGACAACTCCCAGTCAGTGGTGGTGGGGCAGCATTTATAGAACAATGATACCCCTTAAGCCCTTTTCTGGGATTTGTTAAATCCCCACATGAGCATAAATGGACAAAGTGGGCTGCAGGGAGACTGATGCTGCTGAGAGACAAGCACTTGTATTCCCTGGAGGTTACTGGTGTTGAAGTAGTAGACAGATGTCTTCCAGCTTTCCCTGCAGTTGGTGGATTTGGAGGAAGCTGGCACAGCCTGTGTCCCTGGCACAGCTGCCCTTTTCACCAGGCTGCTGTGAGAAAGAAGCACTGGGTGCCCCATCCAGATCTGCCCACCACGGGAAATCAGGAGGTGATGCAGGAAGGACAATCCCAAGCAAATGAAACCAGGCACTGAAGGAAGGAGGCAGAACCTGTGCAGGTGCTTCCAGGGCCACGCTGCTTCTCAGGGCATCAACCCCCAAAGAGTGACTGTCCCCCCCTGCCTCAGGCCCTCCAGGAGCCCCTTCCCCAGCTCCAGGAGCTGCTCCAATGCCACGTTTCTCTGCACTTCCCAAGCAGAGCAGTCCTGCTGCTTCACACCTGTTGTCACATCACCCAGGCAGGAGCTGGAGGCAGTGGCTGCCAAGGCAGCAGAGCAGGAGCCAGCTTGGATTTCTGCTTCAGCCCTTCCCATCACAGCTTTTCTGCACATGGAAGCAAAGCACAGCCACAGGACAAGGCTGATTACTGGTATAAGTACAGATATATCTATCAATGGATATAAAAACATTCAGTTGGTGTCTTCTTTGTCCTTTTATAAAAATCCTTTTATAAATCCGTAGTGACGACACACTGTTGCAAGCTCGGGATACCAGAGGAATCTCAGGGAAGAAAGGCAGTCTTTAGAGAAGGTTTTTTCCCTCTGGGAATCCTGATCATAGCAGGCCTGATCTGGGGTCTGTCCACCTCCCAGTGCTGGTGTGATGGCACACCTGTGTGGATTTCCTGGAGCACGAGTCCAGCTGGCAGAGGCACTGCTGTGCCTAGAGCCCTCCGAGCTGCTCCGGGCTCTGATTCCCGTTCAGCGTGGGGCTCGACAGGGACTTCCTGGAGCTGGACCTGGGGAAACAAGCACAGTGGCAGGATGAGCAGCCTGGCTTTGTTTCAGGAGGTAAAAATGTTCCTTGCCAGGCCTGTCTCACCCCAAAGGCCCCTCCACACAATGAAAGCTCCAGATCTCAGTTTCATGAGGCTCTTGGAGCTGCCCCAGTTCCACCCTCAGTCATCAGGGACCAACAGCACGAGGCCATTGCCAGTCCAACCATGACACAGCAGCTGCCTTTGCTCCCCAGCTCACTGCAGCAGGGAATTACAGAGGGAATCAATAACTTCCAAAATCATTTGGAAGAATTTATTTCCCTGTATCTCCTATTTCTATCACTCTTAACAAGAAGCCATGATTTTAACACAAAACCAGGCCCACTTACTTGACTTCCTCATACTTTTTGCCTCGATAAAAGTTACTCTTCTTGATCAGATACAGCAGCACCAGGTCACAAAAGAAAGCTCCCTGCAAAGGGAAAGACCTTATGTTTTATCTTTGAAATGGGAGAGGAAGTCTGATCTCATTAGAAATGAACATCAGTGAAAGGATAACTTGTAGAAACTCTGTTTTCCTTCATTCTCCATGCATTTTCCAGGGTATGTATACATTATATACCCCCTGTGGGGGTGTTTAGACTACCAGGTTTATTAACAAATACTTTTAAGACAGGACACAGACACACACCTGGCTGAGTAGTCTGAGTAGTAAAGATTCTGCTGAGAAGATTTAAACTCCCCATCCCATTTTCATCCCATTTTCATCCCATTTGGGGTCTGGGTTCCAATATGTTACTTTAAGATAAAACATTCACTTACAGCTCCCATGAGTGCCAGTCCCGAGCTGATGTTGATAATAGTGGGAATGATGTTAAATTTTCCTGCCTGGAAGAAGAAAGGTCTTGAAGTCACCCCTGGGAGAACAACCCACAAAACAAACTCAAGGGTGTGGTAGTACACTGGGGGAGCTGCTGCTGCCCCTGAGCGTTTTTTGTTCCCAGGCACAACCACAGGGGATTTGCAATGAAAAATCTTGGAGGCTGAAGGTCTGTGTGTCTCAGTTCTGACTGTCCCTGGCTGCATTTCTGAGCTTGCATCATCCCTGGATTAAGCTGCTTTTCTCTCTGCAGTGCTTACATATGGAAAACAAGTCTCTGGGGCACATTTATTTCTGTTGGGCTTTACAAGAGCCTGGTTTTAAGTAGAGGAGGTGCAGGCTCAGCTGCACTCCAGGTGATCTCTCTTACATAGGGTTAGCTCCACGTGGATGGATGGGAAAAGCCCTTTCCTACAACAAGCCAGAGGGGCTGTCCTCACCTCAGAGCTGCCTTCCCCCACTTTCTTTCTGTCCCTGCTCTGGGACACTCTGGCCTGGCCTCACCTTGCCGTTCACCATCACATCGAAGCGGATTCCGTACGCTTTAATCAGCGTCCTGTAGTCGACCCCCTCAGCATCCCGGTAATACTTGGCAAACCTGGAACACAACAACACTGGCTTCAATTCCACCTGCCCCCCTGAAACCTCTCAGCCCTTCAAACAGATCTGTTCCCTTATCAAAGCCAGCTTTATCTTGCCAGGAGCACTCCCTGCCTCCCTCCCTCCTCTGCAGAGCTCTGTGCTTGGCTGCAGCAGTGCCTGGCACAAGGCTGGTGCCACTCCACTGCCAGCCTCCAGCATCTGCAAGTCCAAGCATCCCAGCCCAGCTGTGGTCCTGCATTGTGCTCTCCTCTGTACCCACCTGAAGTTGTACCCAGAAGAAATGGATGTTTTTGCAGACTTGTTATCCAGCCGGCTAAAAGAATAGTGAGGATTACATTCAGAAGGGGCTTTATCAAGATCACAGTTCCATTCAATCTGAATTCCTATCACACCACCCTTAAAAGAGAGAGACAGGGTGAGTTGTTTAAGCTTAATTCAGTTAAAGTGTCTTCAAATTTGTCAGACCCGTGGGCAGGTTTTCCCCAGGGGCAAGAAACAGCACTTCTGGTCACAAACACTCCTGGCTGGGCTGAGTTCAGGAGTGTGATATTAATCCTGTTATTGCTCTACAATCCCACTTCTCCCTGTGCTGGTATCCTGAGGTTTCTCATCCCAGG
Source organism: Cettia cetti (assembly GCA_013401135.1). Taxonomy (NCBI): domain Eukaryota; kingdom Metazoa; phylum Chordata; class Aves; order Passeriformes; family Sylviidae; genus Cettia; species Cettia cetti. Next base: position 136,480 of record VZUI01096906.1, read on the forward strand.
ACATTGATTTCATTCCCCACTTCAGGGGGGAAGATGATCTTTTCTGCAGGGGTCGAGTTCCAGAGTACTGGATTTAAACCAACGGTGTAGTAATGTTGAAATTAAACAAAGAACCCCTGCTGGAGCAGCAGCAGTTTGAGCAGCCCTGAATAGAGGATAACTGACCCAACCAACCCTTTTAGAGGTCCCCCATTCCCCAGGGACAGCATAAATGGGACCAGCTTGACTTTAAGCACTGGCACCTCTGCAGTGCAGCCTGGAGAGGAGGCAGCTCCCTGGGCAGTGACTCCTCACAGCCTCCCAGCAAGCAGGGAGCCAGCTGGGAAGGCACAGGAGCCCCTGGGGCACTCCTACCTCTGAGGCCATCTCCTGGAAGTTGCCCCCAGCCCAGCGGACGATGTTCCCCAGCACGAAGATGGGGCAGTAGGGATGCTCCTGGCTGTACCGACAGGTCTTCAGGTAGGACTCGTTGTCAGTTGCCAGCACATTCATCCTGCACGTAGGAAACAGGGAAATCCACCTTGGCTCCCTCTTTCCTTGCCTTCACACTAGAACTACAGAGGCAAGAGGCTTCTCCAACACCCCCTGTGCTCACCAGCCTTGTCACCCTGTCAATGTCTCTGCTGCTGGCCTGGGGAAAGCAGTCTGTCCCCCTCAAAAAATGACCACCTGGCCAGCTGAATCTGGGCTCAAGAAAGGACTCACACAGACCAGATGACTGCTCCAGGGCCACCTGTTTTTCTCAAGGAAAAACAACAGGATTCTAGAAATGCCTATCTGAGCCCAGGACATGCACGTTCCTACACTGCTTAGTTTGTTCACACTGCAGCAGCAAAGGCAAACAAATATTTTTAAATTTGCATTTTTTGCTAGCCTTGTCCAGGCACTTCATTTTTCTGGAGGAGGGGGAATATCTGTTGAGCAGGAGCAGCTCAGGAACCTGTGGCACTTACTTGGAGAACTTAAACTTGGGGAAGCGAATGGAGTTCTTGATGTAAACAGTGAAGTTTTCTGCACTGCCCAGAAGTGGTTTCCTGCAAGAGAAGGGTTTTTCCTCTGCCTTTGTCCCCTGCCCACGTGGGAAATCTTGAATTGTCATTTTAGAAGCAGCTTCATCCAATAGTTTGGGTGGCACCAGGCCAGCTGTGCCACTTCCCCCTCAGTGCCAGCAAGGGCTTGGTGAGGATCATGCAGGTTCAGGGGACAGCCTGAGAGCTGGGAACAGCCAGGGAGAGAAGCAGGGGGAGCAGAGGGCCAGTCCTGCCAGGGGGGCCTTGCAGAGCCCCTCCTGCACTGAGCAGCCAACATTCGAGCAAGCACCCAAGCAGAGGGGACACAGGACCTGCCCTGGGTGACACACAAGCCAAGCAGCTCAAGCTTGGAAACAAGACACGTACTTGGGCTTGGATCTTTTCTCCACTGGGCACCAGGCCAGTATCTCACAAGTCCCTCTGGTGCTGCCCCTGTCTTTCAAACAACGGCCAGTCTTAACCCCTGCGAGCAGACATCACAGAAAAGGTCACACCAAGCAGTCACCTCCTCTCCTTGCCTACAGGGCATGGGAAAATAGAGGATTTTCCCTCTCCTCCCTGTTGTGAAAGGGCCTCTCAGCTGGAACAAACACCCTCTTGTGCCTCTGAGCAGCCCGGGGTTCCCTGGCCCAGCCACCACAGAGCTGTAAGCAAGGCAGGGATCTTAATAAAAGAGGGGAGAGAAAAGAAAGGCCTTGGTGCTCTCTGTAATCAGAGATCTGGGGGTGTAACCAGGCTGAAGGACACCAGACACAGCACAGACAGGGACACTCCCCTTACCATTGCCAGCCACCACGGCTCTCCCTTCCTGGCAGTCCGAGTCCTTGTCACACAGGGCATCGGGAATGCTGGCACTCTGCAGAGGGGAAAAGGACACAAGTGAGAGTGTGACAGGACACCAGAGCCAGAGGGGTGACAAAGTGCTGCTGACGTGGGGTGAATTCTCTGTGTGAGCACTAAAACCACACAGCTGAAGTGGTAACTGGGGCTCATGCAAACATATCCCACCAGCAGAGCACCAGGATTCAGCCACACTGTCCTGGTTTTGGGTCCTGCTCACTCTGGAGAGGGGCAGACTGGGGAAAAACCAACACTAGTACTCACCAAAACCAGGCAGGAGGCCACTTTGCTTTAAGATAACCCTGCCTTGGACCTAAGCCACTAAGTTCTCTGGCCCAAATCTGCCCCAGTCCTGGCTGCACGGCCAGCAGAGGACAGCAGTGCCCTGCCCAAGCCAGCTGTGCTCCCAGCTGTGACATGGAAAATCCACCTGAGCAGACACAGCACTCCCTGCACAGCCAGAAACCTCCTCCCCCGGGCTCCAGCCCATTCCAAACATCTCCACAGAGGATATTCCACATGGCACAAAGACCTCCTGCCTTTGGCCTTCAGGGCAGGCTCTGGAAGGTGCTGAGCACCATCCCATGTCTGGAAGGTAACAAGAGCAGGAATGTTCAGCACTTTCCAGGATGGGGCTCTTCAAAAGTCTCCTCTCCCTATAACCACCCCGAGTCACATCAAAGCTGTTTTCCCGGGGCCTTTTCTAGCCCTGAGCAATCACTGCCTGGTCTCATCTCCAGCCGGGCAGAAATTCAACACCACCTAAAGTCAGGAAGGCTCTACGTGATCTCTGGAAACTAAGACAGCCGAGGCTCACATGTTTACAGTAATTTCCCAACTGAGCTATTACACTACAGGAAAAAACACTTGTCTTTCATCCTTCCTTTCTTTGTTGCTCCAGAAGTGTCCTCTGTCAGGTCTTACCCCCAGTTTTCCAGGGGTCTGGGAGTCAAGGGGCTCAGTTCTTCCTACCTCAGGACACGTGGCTTGTCTCTGGTTTGGGGTCACAATCAGATTTGTCATGACAAAGAAGACACTTTCACCCTGCAATAAACAAAGAGTTAGAAGACTTGATTTACTTTTAAAGTACTTGTAATCAGGAGCATGAAGCTCTCTTCAGAAGAGAACAACCCCCTCTCTCCACGGCTTTTCAGGCTGAGATACAACATCACCCTTTGTGTGGATATTTGTTTGGACGAATTCCCTCCCACTGTGGGTGCACACACAGCCACGAGAGCCAGCCCACGGTCCTGGGGGGAGGCAGAGCAACCCCAGCATCTCAAATAAAAAACTCCCAACAGAAAACCCCTTCCAACATCACTTTCTTGTATCCCAGCCCCTGCTAATTCACAGGGGAGAGAGACCTGGATAGGTCACTTCAGCATGCACACGGGGGTGATGCCAACCTGGGGAGGGATGACATAGTCTGCAACATCCCACAGCCTCTCCCCCAGCTCCGAGGTGTTGGTGAAGGCCACCCCTTTCAGCTTGGTGATGACAGAGCTCTGGAGGGATGTATCTGTGTCCTGGTAGCCTTTCTTGACCACAAACACCCACCTGTGTGAACACAGCAGCGTTAGGGGCACTCAGGGAACGAGTCAGACACAGAAATTCACACCAAGGTCAAATCAAGACATGCCAGAGACACCAAACCCTCCGCAACTGCTAATGAAGGATAAACTCTTGGACACAAGCTGTACTTGTCAACAGGGGAGAAATGTGTAGTAACAGGTCATGAGGTAAAAAACCAAAGCCTCCCTCTGTGCTAACTCAGCAGCCTCAGAAGGGGAAAGGAAGAACAGGGCTGTGTCTTTTTCAAGATGAAAAACAATAGAGGCTTTTGCAGGTTGCACGGCAGAGTGTGGTTGGTTTCACAAGTAGAGTTTCACTTTAGCAGGCAGCCACCGAGCTGCCAGTCAGCCAGAACACCACTGGGGAGGTGGAAACCCTGCAGGTGAGCTGGGCATTCCTGACAGAAACCTGCAGGGAACATTCCCAGCTGGATACAGGGTCCTCTGGAAGCCAGGGTGATGGGAACAACCTGACTGCACCCTGGGAGAGCTGCTGCCTTGCTGAACAATCCAGGGAAAGGCTTTGCTTCCTTCTCCCCACTGGAAGTAACATTCCATTTCCCTGGGTGAAAACCTCTGGCTCAGATGAAATGCTTCCAGCTCCCCCACAATACTGCTAAATTCACTTGCCAGGAAAATAAATCACCCTTGAAGAAGCTGAGGGTGCTGGAGCAGGTTGGGAGAGGGAAAGAGGCTGAATCTGTGGCACAGCTCTCCTTTCCAGGGCTCTCCTGCCCATGGGGAGGGGAAGGGGTTGAGCAGCACTGGCAGCACACAGCCCTTCACCTGCCACGTGTCACAAACCTGCACAGTAACATTCCCCACCCTGAGAAGTTTCCTACTTTCCCCTTTTCCCAAGAACACTGATTTCCTCTTCCAGGAGGGTTCAGAAGCAGTAAATTTTCCTTGCATTTTCCACAGTGAATCATGGAACCCAAGGAGGGTTTGATGATCCCCACCCCGAGCCAGCCCTTGAACAGGGACGAGTGTCTGTAAGCCCCAGCCACAAAGGAGCCACTGCAGGGACCATCAGTGACAGTGCCAAGGGTTTGCAGGAGGCAATAGATGCCAAAGGAGGAAAACAACCCTTCCCTGTCCATGCTGTATCTCTTAGTCCTCAGCAATGTTCTCCTCAGGATCCCTCCTGCAGCCAGTCCGTGCCAGGCTGCTGAGGCTTCGCTGGTGCTCTGCTCACTGCAGCAGGCTCTGGGACTGCACAGCTTTCTATAAATACCCCCAGCACGTAAAAATGACTCTGCTATATTTAATCAGTGGAAACACGAGGTGTGAGAAAGGTGAAGGGACCCAGAAGCACAGACAGTGAGGGAACAGAGGTGCCACAATCTGAAAGGCCTCAGAAACTCAAGGGTCAACAGCACAGGCTGGATAATTCCAGGTCTGAGCCTGCAGGGACGATCCCTGTGCCGATTGCACACCAGTGTGACCAGTCTGCTGCAGAACTGGGCCTTTCCCAAGCTATTCCTGAAGCAAGCCCTGCTCTGAAATGAATGCAAAGCAGCCGACATTCCCGCTGCCTCAGCCCCCACAAGCCCAGCTGCTGCAGCCCACTCCAGCAAAGAAATCTCCCACTTTCTGCCTGCTTCCCTCCCATCCAGACCTGAGCACGTCCTGATGCTGTGCAGAAAATGCAGGTGTGCCCCAAGGCTCAGCACCGTGGCCGTTAATGCTCGTTTTTCCTGAGGAGTCAAGCAGTAGGGTTTGGCACCATTCCCACAAAATATAGAAATAAAGGCATAAATAATGCAGTACAAAGCCATAGTCACTGGGTCTATTTTTAACCCGACTTTAATCTGAAGGGTAGAGCTGAATTTAGCCATCCCTAGCAGGTTAAAAAATCAGATATATCCTATATAAAACGTTACAAAATGCAGCTGTATAAACCTGTCTGATTATCTGCATTGAAATTGGGAGGCACAGCAGGCTGTCACTGTGTGCAGAGTACCCTAATTTATCTTCATCACAGCAAAATCCATCTTTATCACAGCAAAATCCATCTTTATCACAGCTAAACATGAAGCAGAGGGTGATTCTTACCCCACCAGGTAAGCCAGGATGGAGAGCTGCACCACTCGGTAGAGGACCCCAACCTTCTTGTTCTTTGCAATGACGTATTTCTCCGTTTTATAATCGAAAAGAGACAGAAATAAAGCCTTCCAAGCCACCTGCCCCATGCTCCCAGCTCGCTCGGTGGCTGGAGCAGGCACAGCTCGCACCACCCACACGTGCAGAGCATGGAAACCTGAACCAGCCCTGATCCCTCCCTCCCTCCTTCCCTCCCTCAGCTGCTCACTCAGAGCCCAGCAGCTGCACTGTCACATCCTTCCTGAGCTGCTTCCCAGCTGATTCATCCCTTGGGAAAGCCCCTCTCTCAGCTCAGTTTTGCCCCCAGGTTTTATTCTCTCCCCCCACAAAATGTTTAGAATGAAATATGTTATAGTATAAAGCCACGTTCAAAAAATTCACAAAAATGTGCTGGGCTGTGAGGGATCCACAAGAATCATCCAGTCCAACTCTTAGCCCTGCACAGTTACCCCAAAAATTCCACTCTGAGCCTGGGAGTGTTGTCCAAATGCTCCTGGAGCTCTGTCAGGCTGTGAGCATTCCCTGGGGAGCCTGTACAGTGCCCAAGCACCCTCTGGAAGAACCTTTTCCTGATATCCAACCTCACCCTCCCTGCACAGCTGCAGCGTTCCCTCAGGTCCTGCCACTGGTCACCAGAGAGCAGAGCTCAGTTCCAGCCTCCAAGGGGACACAGGGACAGCCTCTCACCATTTCTTAATGCTTAAAGCCTTTCTTCAGCCTTTACAGGGTAAATTTTTCATTTTTTAAGCATGAGCAATGAGAACCAGGGTCCTCGACAGCCAACCAAACTACCTGCCTGGTTCCCACACCTTCACACCAAACCCCAAATTAGGAAACTGATTCATAAATTCTGCATGTGTCTAAGGATAAATCAATGCTTTCCAGGAACTGGACCTGAGGAAACAAGCACAGGTGACAAAGAGCAGCCTGGGTTTGTTTGGGGAAGCAATGAGGGCAAGAAGCTCCCAGCCAGGCCTGTCTCACCTTACCCCAAACACCCCTGCATGCAGCAAAAGCTCCAGATCTCAGCTTCATGAGGCTTCTGGAGCTGCCCCAATCCCATCCTGGGTCGTGAGCAGCACAAGGCCAGTGGCAGTGCAGTGACACAGCACCTGCCTTTGCTCCTCAGCTCACTGCAGCAATGAATTACAGAAGGAGCCAGTAATTGCTAAATTCATTTCAAGAAATATAATTTCCTGTAATTTACCTCTGTTTGCCATTAACAATTACTGTGCTCCTGTATCTCCTTTTATTTCTATTAGGCAGAAAAATAAAGCCACTGCCCTGCACAAATCCCTGCCCTGGGAAAATCATTCTCGAGATGTCAGACTTTATGAAAAATTTGTCCTTCTTCCTCCTTAAATTCCATATCAAATTTAAAGAGATGGATCTGGTTTTTAATGAAGTTGCTCCAAATCACAAGAGAATCACAACCAGAGTCATAAGGAACCAAACACTCATTTTATCCCTTACCCCAGAGCCATCCCTAGAGTTCTTCTGCAAAGGGAAGGAAACCTTTCTCCAGCACCTGCAAAACTAGAACACAAACCTGCCTGTGGCAAAACTAGAACACAAACCACCTTGTAACCTGGTGGCTGCCAGAGCAGCTCTGCCCTGAGCCTTTGCAGTTATTTTCCAGGTCAATTAATCTGAGAAAGGATTTACACTGTCAGCTAATCTGAGAAAGGTTAAAAAAAATCCTTTGAGTGAGAAGTATTTTGCTCTAGATGAGGCCTGGAGATGTAAACCACATTTGATCACTGAAGTTAAAATAAAAAAACAAACGTAAAACTGATACTTCTTGTGGGTTTGGAGGCATCAAGTAGAGGCACAAATGAAATAGCTGTTTTGGAATAAAAAGTTTCCATTTGTATCAAGTGTGCCTCAGAATAGGGCAAGCTAAATTTTTGCTAACAGTGCTGCTGTTGCAAAAATTTAGCTTGTACTGAGCAGCAAAAACAATTTAGCTGGGACTTCTTATGGGTGTTGTTTTTATCACCTAGTTTTCACAACCTTGTTTTTTTTTTCTTGCCTGGAAATCAAGTCTACTGCTGGGTATCTGTGGATGTTCAAACAAAAGCAGTTTTGTTCATAGCAGGGGAATAAATAACTCAATCAAGCCTAATTGTCATCAGTTAAAAATGCAAATAATGTAGGGTCTCTTAGTTATTCTCAAGGGACAGAGGCTGAATGTTCACTGCAAGGTATTTTCCTTTTTTTAAATTTCCTATTTAAAAAAAGAACAACAAAACAAACCAGTCCTGCTCCCTTCCCACCAGGGCTGTTTGCTCAGTCTGGGACTTGTCCCAGGGAGAATTTCTCCTCCAGGGCTGAAACTCCTCCATTCTCTTTTTGTTTTCTTCAATTCCTGCCATGTCACACCTGTATTTAATTCCTCACACTGCTGACAGTGATTGCCTTCTCATAATTCACACATACTCACAGGACACACACCCCTGTCTGTCCAGACTGCTTCTCACCTCCTTTTCCTCCACCTGGAGCTGATCTCAGCCTCTAAATGCCACCTGAAGGGACTGTGAAAATTAAACTTTCAACCTCTGCCCTGATCCAGGGGCATTTGAAACACTGCAAGGGCACATCTGACACTAGGGCATGGAAAGGTTTCAAGCTCAGGCCAATAATATCTTTAAATTACACCCAAACAGAGCATGTGCTTTGCAGGCAGTGGCAAACAACACTGGCCAGGACAGTCGTGATTCACCACGGCCGATTTTGGGATTTTGGGCACTCACCCTGGTCACTTCCAGTGCCAAGGGATCACCCCAGGCACGACTGATCCCACCCCTCCCTCCACCCCGCTGCCATCGGCTCCCAAAGGCTGACTCAGAAAGGCTGAGAGGTTTCTCCAGCACTGAAATGCTCCTGCAGCAAATGTTTGGGCCATGCAGATCCGTCCTCTCTCAGGAACAGGCGCCAGAGCAGAGACTGAAATAGCAGAGAGACGGGGAGGAAGCAAAGAGGAGCTTTGGCAAGGAAATGAACCGAGAAAAGGCAGAGGTCAGCTCTCTACATTAGTGGCTTCTTGTCACTGTCACACTTGTAAGTCAACATCTACAAAAAAACAAGGCAAGGAGTCAAAAGTTTAGAGAGGAAATTGCTTCAAACCACAGCTCATGCCCACAGAAATCAGTAACATCAGGCATGAGCTGCTCGCTGAAGGTGACGGGCTTGGATGCAAGAACAAAGAAATGTGTGGAGTCATGGAGAAAAATGCTCTGTTCAGCTCCTCTTGTAATCCTGGCTGGGACTTGGCTGGGTAAATTAGGCACCCTTTATCCCCCTGACCAGCACAGCTGCACACCCAGCCTGAATGGAAAGGGAACTTGTTGGAAGAGTTTCTGTCAGTCCACAGGAGCATCCAGGACTGTCTGTAGGAAGAGAAGGGAAATGAGGGAGTGCTGAAGCTGCAGAATATATCCTGTCTTTGATTCAGCCCTCCATTTCCAGGAGAGCCATTTTCAGCCTTTGAATGTGTTCCATGTTCCTCCCCAAGTCCTCAATCTCCTATACAGAGTGCAGGAATGTTGTTATTATTAGCTGCAACATTGATCCACTCTTCTCCCCCAACCCAAGAAGGGAAAGTACTTGAGGAAGAGGATCAGAGGAGAAGGAAAAATAGTGCACATCTAATGAAAGCAAGCCCTGTTCTGTGAGGGAGCTGGCACTGAGGTAAGAGAAATTAATAAAAGTGCACATAAAACACTGCTGAGAGACTGAGTGCAAGGATAGCTGGACCAGCAGTGAACTCACCTCCTAAAGTCAGACAATAAAAGCATCACTGGGAAATAAAAGAAGAATGTTGAATCAAAGACTGAAAGGTGAAGGGGTTTAATAAAAAGTGCATTCACACTAACCACTGATTTAAAGGTGAAACCCTGCTCTTAAATACACCCAACAGATCAGTACTTACTTCTTTGATAACACAAAGACATGGAATTGGTCCTAGCTTGATACCTCTGCCAGCTCTTGTCTTGCTGCAAGTACTGAGGAGAAACCTTCATCCCCTTCTTTCACCTTCCTCATGGAAACAGCTGGAAAGTCTAGAATGTGGCCTCCACCCTTTCCTCCCTGGAATTACCAGCTGGTAACTCCTAGCAGCCACAGGAAAACACAGGAGCTCCTCGGACTTGACTCCCAGAGGAACGAGTTTCAGCCTGGCACCTGAGCTCACCTCAGCTCTGCTCTAAACCAGTGTGACCCTGATGCCCTAAACCAGTCCCCAGCTCAGCACTGATGTGTCCCAGCTGTGCTGCACAGAGCAACTGGAGCCAGCTTAGCCAAGCTGGGAGCTGGGGAGCCAAAGTAATCTGTTTGTGGCAGCACAGCATCACTCAGCTCATTCCCCCCGCTGTAATAAGGACAGGAAATGTCTCTTTAGAGCTACAATTCAATTACACCCTCCAAACAAAGCTGCCCCAACAGGCCCTCGAGCCCAGCAAACTCTCCATGGCTCATGTGCCCTGTGCTTTATAATGAAGAACTACTGATGCCCTTCTGCTGATGAGCTGAGCTCCCTTTCTCCTGCAAACACCCAGGTCACTGCACTCTGCTCTGCTCTGCAGACCACAGATCCACAGCTCTGCACACAAACCTGGCAGCTTCTGAACATGCTGAGGGAAGGCCAAGGTTTGGGAATCTCCCTGGCATGTGAGAAAGCCCTTAAGCAGCTGGTTCATCCCTGAATAAAGCGGCATCACAAAACACCTCCTGTCCTCCTGTGGGAGGCACCAAAACCGTGAAGAAATGCAAAGTTGGATACAAGTGAGGGGGCCCACAGGGATGACACCAGGAAATTGTGGCTGTGCAAACCCTCTGCCAGCTTTGCTTGAGGCAGAGAGGTCATGAACCATCCTGAGAGGGCTCTGGGAGATCTGCAGCAGCTCCTCTGCCCACAACACCTGGCCCCCAAAACCTGCCAGCTCCTTCACCTGGCTGGGGACAGGCAGCTCCTGACCCTGAACGAAGCATTTGCAAATCTTCTGTCGCTCAGGGAGATGCCACAACTGTGCCACTGCCACCAAGTCAGGGCCACCCAGCCAGGCCAAGAGGCTCCTGCACAGGAGTCTTGATTCAAAATGTAGATTGCAAATAAATTTAGAAGCAGACACGGCCAGGCTCCCATGGAAACTGCACAAAAAGCCAGCTGTGGTTTGGATGAGTTCAATCCTGGCAGTCTTGGCTAATCCCTTAAGTGCCATCCAATTACTGCAAATGTGTTTGGCATCTGCTGCAGTGACTGCAAAGAATTAAATGGTCGATGGCACTCGCCGGAAATTACAAGTCACAGAACCCTGTAATGCATTTAGGAGAAAAAAATATCTAAAAAGGAAAATAGCATTACCCACTGCAAGAGCTGACCTCCTTGAGAGCCATAAGGGACAACAAAAGGCATCCAACTAATGAAGAAAACTTAATTCAGAGAAGAAACTAGAAAAAATAAATGACAGAAAAATTGTTTGTTGTTTTTCCACCAGGCAATATTGGTTAGGCCAAAGGAGACAGGAATTCTTTTGTCTTCTGAAAGTCTGAATGAGAAATCTTTGTTTAATCTGCTGCTGTCTATAAACACACATTAGATCTGTGGAGTTTATGATCAACCAAACATGACAGAAATAAATAAAACAATCACAAAAATAGAAGACAGAGAAAGGAACACTTTCAAGTGCCCACGCTTGACTTTCTTTGGAATCCACAACGTGTGGCCTGAGATCATTTCACTGGAAGAACACAAGGTCTGGCCAGGCATCTTCTTTCCCCAAACCCTCCAAACTGCAATTACTGGTAACCTGCAGGTGATAAATCACCAGTGTCAGTCTCTCAGATTAAAGAATTAAAGATTTCCCTGTGTTCAGTAGGGAAAGGGGAGTATTCAGGCTGAAATCCTTGAAAGAGCAGGAGGCTTCTGCTTTAACCACATCAGTACAGGAGTTCCATACAGAACCCTAAATATTTTCTCCTCGGCAATGACAAATATCCTCCCTCTGCTTCTGTCTCACAGTGAAAACCTGATTCCACTAAATTCAGAGGCAGAACAAAATGTCCAGAATTTAATTCTGGTACTTGACTGCTTCTCTAGGCTCAGCAAAACCATCTGGATGTCCCCTTGCTCCTGCCCCAGGGGAAGGTCCAAGCTGCCTGTGTGATCCCCACTCCTCAGTGAGAAAGTTCTCTGCTTCAGGCCCAGCTGGAGTTCTCTGCTGAAGATCATTTCCCCCTGATTTTTCCAGGGATCCGCAGAACAGCTCCGCTTTTTAAGAACAACCGGAAAAAGAAGCGAAATGAACAAAACATCGGCTGCTTTCCAGCAATGCCTCGCTCGGAGCGCAACGAGCCGCGCAGTGCTGTGCTGCCACCAAGCTGCGCTGCGTGCCCCAAACCCGAGCTAAAGTGTGACACTGTGACACCAAAACCTGCAGGGCTTTAAGAGTCATTCCACGAGGAGCAGCTCCTGGAGGAAGCAGGAGAGCTGCAGCATCTCTGCTAAGCTCTGAGTGCCTCTCGGGAGACACGGGCGTGAATAAAACATCCCGCTTGTTTCTGCGGGGTGAGGAAATAGCATCACACGTGGCGAAGGAGCCACTCCACTGCAGTGCAGGGCACTCCCTGACCTCGGGAGCAGCGGCTGAACGCGGCCCTCGAGTCCGCCTGGGCTGGGATACACGTGAAATACATCGTATTTTTGTACATGTATAGAATACATGAATACATGGAATCATAGAATGCTGAGGTTGGAAGGGACCTTAAGGATCATCTATTCCCAACCTCTCTGATGTGCAGGGATACCTCTCCCTATCCCTGGTTGCTCAAGGCTTTATCCAACGCGGCTCTGAACGCTGCCGGGGTTGGGGAATCCACATCCTTCCTGTGGAACGCGTGCCAAGTGTCCCCCCAGCCTCTCGGTAAAGCGACACGTTCTGTACACAGGTGTAACACACATATACGGCTGTATTCCACGCAGAGGTATAAAATACAGCCGTAAAACCAATTACTTCTGCCGTCGCAGAGACGCGTCTCAGAGTGCGCATAGAGCAGCGCTGGCACCGCCCATCCCGGGGGTCCTGAAACGCCACGGGGCGGCTGCCACGGCTGTGTCCCGCACCAGCAGGCAGTGCCAGCACCGCGGGGACACTGCGCGACACCGCCAGCGACACCGGCACAGGGGGGCGTGTCCTGGGCGGTCCGTGGGCGTGTCCTCCCCTGGACCCGCCCCCTGTGGGCGGGCACGGCGGCTCTCGCGCGCTCTCGCGATACCCGTTCGAACGGACGGCGGGCGGGCTCCCTCCGAGGGCCCGGCCCGCCCGGCCCCGCCATGCCGCTGCAGCCGCGGCTGCTCCGCACGTACTCGCGGCGCCCCGGCTACCTGCGCCCGCTGCCGCCGCCCGACACATGGATCTCGCCGCCGCAGGACCGCAAGCGCCTCTTCAGCTCGACCTCCGCCGCCTCCAGCGCCCTCTCCGCTTCCAGCGCCGTCTCCACCCCGTCGGACGACCCCGACTTCTCGCCGCCCGTCAAGCGCCTCCCGCAGGGCCCGGGTAGGCGCCCCGCCTGGACCAGGCGGCTGCGGACCCGCAAGAAGGAGAATCGGGGGCCGGCCGGGAAGGAGAACCGCGAACCGGCCGGTAAAGAGAACCGGAAGCCGGAGAACCGGGGGCGGGAGTCCCGGGGCCGGGGAAAGGAGAACCGGGAACCTGCGGGGAAGAAGAAGTGGAGCCAGGCGAAAGAACCCCCCGGCCGCAGAGAGGAGCCCCGGGGGTCGCCGTCCTCGCCCTCGCCGTGCCCGTCCCCGCCGCGCGGTTGGCGGCGCCGCCGGCAGGGCCCGCTGTGCGCGGCGCGGCGGCCGCTGCTG